>JAPKLY010000522.1:142773-294751 GCA_026898435.1 Prunella vulgaris
GATCAACGATCAAAGCGGTAGATCAAAACTTATCTAAGAATTTGTGAGAAGAAATCTTAAGAAACCCACAAGTAACTACCTCTCTCTCTCTAATCTAAGAATTTAACTATGATTATGAACTAATGTGACTTGGATGCCTTGAGAATCTGATCCTTGGAGTATTTATAGTGCCCACAATGCTTGGTCAAAAATGCCCTTCATTAAACGCGTGAAAAGACGAAACAGTCCTTCGAAAATGTGAAGTCCGGGGCATCACACGAGTGCACCACAGTCGCCGCACGAGTCCAGCTCGTGTGATCACTCGTGTGACTCAACCTCGCCCGGACCAGAGATGTGTCGCACGAGTCCAGCTCGTGTGATCACTCGTGTGACTCAACCTCGCCCGAACCAGAGATGTGTCGCACGAGTGCAGGCTCATGGTCACACGAGTCTGGCCTGGCTGAGCTCGAGCTCGGCCTCGACTTGTCTGATCAATCCTCGACTTCCTCGTTTTCTTCATATCTTGAGTTCTAGAGCTCCGATTGACTCGATTCCTTTTCCGTTGCGACCCTCTCTTCGAACTCTTCGACATGGTATATCATTTGCCTCCATTGGATGAACTCACAATTTCTGGACTTTTACGAACTTGCTCGTCTCTTACCGATTTTTGCTCGTTTTCACTACAAAACACAACTTTCTAGCAAAAAAGGGTTAAATGCACAAAGTATAGCATTTTAGGGTCAAATATGAACATAAACACATCAAAACCATGTAGAAATGGATGCAAAAACATGCAATTCTGACATACTTACTTTTCTTTTGTTCGCGTGCTCATGACAATTATGAAAATAGTTCTGGAATTGAGAGAGTATATTTCAACAATTTTTTTTTTAATTTAAACTTTTAGAGAGATACTCCCTCCGTCCCGTAGGAATTTGCACCCTACGGGGCGGCACATTTTTAAGAAAAAATAGTTTTATATATAAAGTAGTGGTATATGGGTAAATATGTGTAAAAGTTTGTGAGTGTGCACGTAAATCAATGCTTCCTATTTTTAGTAGTGTGCAAATTTGTGTGAGACGTCCAAATAAAGAAAGTGTGCAAATTCCTGTGGGACAGAGGGATTATAATCTTTCATTTTGTTTCTTTTTCTTTCTTCAAATCATAAGAATAATTCACACGATAATTCTGAAGATCACATATGTTTTTAAAGGTTTCTATGTTCATCACTTAGGCTGCATTTGTTTCGAAATTTAATGCGCGGGAATAGTACTTTCCGATCCATTCTTACTCGAGTTAGAAATTTAAAGTTCTATTTTTACATCTCATAATCTATATATTCATACTCAAAATACATATAAATCATATAATCATATCTTTTATCACACTCATTCATTTTATTTCCTACTTACAATACATTAAAATAATAAAATATCAATTATTATTAAATATTAATTTGACGTAATGCAAAATTTCATTCTATCAAAATCTTAAAAAAGTACATACTTTTTACTATTTATAAAAAAATTTACATCTAAAAATTATGACTTTAGACAATCACATAAACTCCAAACAAATGTAGCTTAAGGTTACTAATCTTACAATTAAACATGTAATAAAATACAAATTAACCTAGTCAAGTGTTTTCAAGAAGAAAGTTAAAAAAAAAAAACGAATTGAAATAACTAAGTGACTAAAATAAATACCACCATCTATGTGACAAAAATCATCATTCGAACTTAAGAAAAAAAAAAAAGCACAAATTAAGAAACTTATGTAAAACACACGTACACGTATATCTCTTCAAAGCCATCAAATAAATTCCCCGAGTACCAAACAACCCATGAAACTCAGGATGGATAGCGCCGCCGAGATCTATCACCGCCGCCACAATCCACTGCCAGGTGCGGCAGCCGATGGCGATCATGACGGTGCTATCCCTCCTGAGCTTTACGGGCTGGCCGTACTTTTAACTCCGTGGCTGCATGCACGTATACATACAAATATTTATACGTATATATTTAAGAGAGGAATTAGGGGATGAGTGGTGGAAATTAAAAGAGGGAGAACTTATTTATTTATAGAAATAGGATAGGAGGAGCAGAGCAGAGTAACATGGAGGAATTGGCACAGCAACGTCATCAAGCCCCCCAGCTCTTCAAATCTTTGACTAAATTTATCAACATATGTGGACTATGGATTCATTAGATTTTTTGTCTCTTCATTTATTTATTTATAAGTGTCCAAATTTGATATCACAAATTTTAACTTTTAAAATTTGATTCTGTAATTTTTAAAGTTGTCTAATTTTAATCCTATTATTGTCATAAAAATAAAAATAACATTATTTTTTATTATACACGATGTAAATGGTGGTTGAATTTTAAATTTTCCAACTTCCTTGTTGATATTTTATTATTTTTATTTAAGTTTCTATGACATGAAAAATTAATACAAAATAACAAAAAAGTAAATTATTTGACAACCAAATAAGTAAGAGTACAAAAAAAATTCAAATTTCTACCACCACGCGCATCGTGCATAGCAACAGATGACCTTATTTTCACTTTTTCCATGAAAATAACATTGGACATTTCAAAGAATTATGAGATCAAAATCTAAGAGTCGGATTTTTTGAAACTAAAATTGAACACTCAGTAAGTTACATAGACAAAAAAAAACTCTTTTTCTTAATTCATAAGGGATAATAATTGGTCGGGTTTGGGAGGGGTTTATTCTACAATCTGTTTTGTCCAAATTTTTAAGGGCTAAGACCCGATCTGGAATTTGTGTGGTGTTCAATGCGCCACACCTCGTTTGATTTTATACATTTTTTAAATTAATTTTAAATATAAACTATTTATGTTTAACATTAAATAAATTAAATTAAACATATATATATTTAAAATAATATTTAATATTCATCCGATATTTAAAAATTGCATATAATATATATATATATATATACATTAATTTGTATATATGCATGTATACATTGTTATAAAATTTTAACTAATATTGTGGACATTAGTAATTGACTAAGTCTATTGGACTTTGACCTAGTGGGCTTTAGATTAGTTAGGGTTATATCCCTATATATATATATACAATGTGAAATATACAATTCATCATTCGTATTATTATTGAGATATATCCTGGCTTGATCGCCCCCAGAAGTAGTGTCTCAGTATAAATTGAACTCTGTTTTTTTTTTTTTTAATTGAACTGTAAATTTATATTTCAAGTATAAATAAGACTTCAAATTATGTATTTAATTTGTATAAATTAGCAATCATACTTTTAAGATAAATAAATAACCCCTTCGACTAATAGTTTTTTAGAAGACATATTTTTTAAATTATTTATTTTTCTTAAATAATTAATTTTTTTAAATGCAATTATTTTAAAATTTTAATTTAAGGTGATGTTTGGTTGACAACTTTTATGACTGAGTAATGGTAATCAAAGTCATAGTGTGTGTTTGGTATAACTCTACTATGACTTTGATTCCCAAAAACTAAGAAATCAGTCATAGTTCTACTATATGAAAACTATGACTTTCATTACATACCCTTTCCATTCCTTACAATTATACCAATCACCCCCTAATACTCCTTCTGTCAAGTAAAGAATGTGCATCTTTCTTTGCACGTGGTTTAATGATATACTTTCCAAAAATATTCATTTTGTTCATAAACGGACCTCACAATACCCAAAATATCATCCAATATATTGTATTAAATCACGTACAAAAAAATGTGCACATTTATACTGGACGGAGGGAATAGTTTTACTTTTGAAAAAAAAATTGTGAACACACATTTAAATAAAAAATGTGACATTTTTGTGTTTTTAAAAAACTAATGTAAGGGTTATATAAATAATTTAATGATTTTAAATACGAAAACATATTTTTATTTGTAATATATTTTGTAAAAAATATTTTTTTAAATATAACATTTTCATTTTTATTTATTAGTTTGATTTATAAAATTTTTAAGAACACATATTTAAAGGTTTTATTTTTTAAAATTTTGTTTTCGAAAGTAAGATGAAATCCAGGTTGTTTATGAATTTAAGTAAAATCGTGAAAGAACACAATATATTGTGAAATCCAAGTTGTTTTAGAAAGTAAGGTGAAATGTGAACCCTCGTCACGTTTTACAAACGATTACACTACACAGTTGTTGATATAAGCGAGTCACGTGCTAGCTTAAGAAGAACATTAATTAAAGCTGCGATGTAACCTACTTGCCAAGAAGGACACTAATTAGAATTGCGGCTAGAAGAATAAATTAAGGAAGCTAATTACACAAGGATGAGAAGGAAACGAAGCCCAAAAATCCTTTGTTAAGTACAAGAAGGGGTGAGCAACTGAGCAACAAGGTTGCTCGCCCAAGGAGCTGCTCGCTGCTCGCTTGATGTTGGGCGCGATGTTGCCCAATATCATACATGTTCGCCCCTGAAACTAGAATTGTTCGCCCAGGGAAATTTCCTGCTCACCTTCAGTGATACCAACTTGCCCTCTCCACTGTGTTGCTCGCCCCTACCTTGATGGAACTTACTTCATGCCTAAGAAAGCTTCTAGGCACATCACACAAAACACATGTCACATAGGAAAGAGAAGTGGCACAAGTGGGTGCCACCTATACCTCTTGTCTCTCTATATATATAAGGTCTTGTATTAAATAAAGGAGGGAGATAACATATATTTTTCGCTCTACTTTCTTATTGATTCAATAGATGTTTACCATTTAACTTTATGTTTGTGTTTGATAAACTTGTGATTAATGTCACATTATTCAACCTCTTCCGAAGTTTATCAACAATCTTTAGAGGAATAAAGATGAATGGTGTAAATGTGAGTAGAGATCACGTTTCCTATCCCAAAGTCAACAACCCCATTTAATGCATTGAATCATGTTTTTCCATTTAATGCCTCGAATTATGTTTTTTCAACTAGTTATTCTCTCGTGCGATGTACGATTAGATATTGATAATATAATATGAGATAAAATATATTATAAATTTAAATTAAATTTATTTTGTTCTCGAACTAATTATTATTTATTATATTTTTAATTTTTTATTAATATATTATTTATGTGAGATAACATGTATGACTATATGTAAGTGTTTCACAATTATTTAAATAATTATATTTATTATAATTTCCTTTAAATTAATAAAATACTAAAATTTTAAAAATAACATCAATATTAAAAATGCCAATAAAATTTTCTTAAACTAAAGTATTCAACTATATATCAAAATTAATAAACAAATATTTTTAAAATAAAAACAATCCATATTAAAAAAATTAAATTTTATTTTATACATAGAATTTGAATGTGAATTAAAATTAAAAAAAATATGTTTAACTTGAATAATAGAAAAGATGTAATGATTGAACTAAATAAAAATCTACAATTTCAATGTGTTCCTATATTGCATAAACACATAATTTTGATTTGACATGTAGTTGTAATAACACATGTAAAATAGTGAAAAATGTGTTAATACATTAAATAATATACCTAAATTTTAAAGGAATGATGAATAAATTAAGAAACACAAATTTGTTCTTATAAAAATTCATTTTGTCCTTATAGTAACTCGCATTTGTCCATATAGTAACACAAACTGTGAGCAAATGTCTTTTATTTAGTGAAAATGTATGTTCCTGCAAGAGCAAATGTGTATTATTGTACGTACGAATATTTATTTTTTCTTATAGAAACACAAATAAGGTATTAAAAGATGTATTACTATATTAGCGACATAAAAGAATGAAAAATAAAATAAGAAACTCATATTAATTCTTGTAAATATACATATTATTCTTATAGTTATTTTAAAAATACAAAAGATTAATTTTTAAAGGATTAATAACACATATTTATGCATATAATAACACAGTTTGATAGTAATTTTTTTGATATAAATCATGCGCAAATTTTTCTTGCAAGTTTTATTTGGCCCGACTTGATCTGGTTAAGATCAACAAATTTTAATTTGGAGTGACCTATGACCCATAAATTTTTGTATTTATTTATTTCAAGTATATTTTATATGTAAAATATTTTAGTTGAGAATGTCTCTTATATGTAATAGTAATAATATATATGTATAACAGTGATAGTTAATGAAATGAGTCCACACAAACACAGTAATTAATATTCATTAAAAAGAATTACGCAATAAATAAAGAGGCAAAATTTCAACTAGAGCCCAAAAACTTGACAGAAAATCCAGCGAGTTCCGGGCCTTATATTTCATGGGCTTTCTGAAAGCCCTCACTTTTAATTCAAAATGTGATCAATGGGTTTCTTTTGTAAGAATTATAAAATCAATAATATATAGTTGTAATAATAAAGTAATGAAGAAAATAAAAATATCCCTAATGGTGAAAAATTATAATTTATTTTGATAATTAGTTCACCAAGTTTAGTCCCATAATTAGAAATGTAGCAAGACCATAGTTGGGAATTAATTTTCTTGGAGACCAATAAATCTTTGTCATGAAATTAAATTATTAAACCCTATTACAATTTAAATATGTGATTATATATCTTTAAGCGAGTGAAATTTAATTTGTTCATACACAAATAAGTTTGAAGGATATGAATCTTTTTTATTTAAAAGAATTAGCTCCATCCGTCCCAATTTTATTTTTCCGTTTGATTTTTTATGCTTTTTAATAAAATCGATTTATAGTATTTAAATGGATAAAAAAGATTTTTTATGAAAGAGTATTAATCAATATAAGTGAATTAAGCTATAGGAATATATTTTTGAATCTAATTATTAGTGGAATAAAATGTAATTTTGAGATATATGCCGAAAGTGAATAATGATATTAGAAAATAAAATTGAGGTGGACAAAATACTATTTCTAGAGTGGTACACAGTTTTTTCCACTAAAGAATATAAATTGAAGAACATGTGTTATTTTTAAAAAAATATATGAATTATTCAATTAAAACTTACGATATAAACTAATTTCACCATAAATAACCCACTATACATTTCTCTACATTTTTGTGGTTTAGAGAGTTAAAATGGACTGATAAAATATAGAAAATTTCGAATAAAGCTGATTTTTCTATTATATTACTAATTTTTACTCATAAGCAAATGTATGTTACTATAAGGACAAAGTATATTTTTATGAGAATAAATATGTATATTTTAATTTATTTATTATCCATTTAAATCTAGGTATATTATTTCATGAAACATATGTTATTATATGAAAAAAATAATTACTTCTATAAAAATAAATAAATATTTGTGAATAGTCAATATTTGTTCTTATAGTAACACACATTTTGCTCTTGCATTATGTGAAAATTATTTATTCTATAAAACTAAATGAATATATGAAAAATAACAACATTTTATAAGATAGTAACACACATTTGTCTCCCTGTTTGTGTTACTATATGGATAAATGTGTGTTACTATATGAGCAAAATATATTTTTATGAGAAAAAATATGTTTTTCATAATTTATTCATCATCCCTTTAAATTTAGGTTTATTGTTTCATGCAATACATATGTTATTATATGAAAAAAATAATTATTTCTATAAAAATAAGTAAATATTTGTGAATAATCAATATTTGTTCTTATAGTAATATACATTTTACTTTTACATTGTGTGAAAATTATCTATTCTATAAAAATAAATAAATGCATGTAAAATAATAATATTTTATAGGATAGTAACACAGATTTACTCTAATAGTAACACATATTTGCTCTCCAGTTTATGTTACTTTATGGTAAATATGTGTTACTATATTGACAAATACATGTTATTATACTAACATAAATTGAGAACAAATTTTTAAATTTATTATATAATATTATTTAATTTATTTTTAAATTTATAACAAATAATAAAATTAAAATCTTCATGGACATTAATATGGACAGGATCGTGTCGTGTGGGGGAATGGATGGAGTATGTTAGTTTCCAGGATTTGCAGCGCGTGTATATTTTTTTAAATCTATTTTTTAAAATTTCTATGGTAGAAATTTCTATATAAATTTTTGTCATAAATTTATTATTGTCATATTTGACCATCTATCTTATTTTTTTTTAGGAAATTTCTTTAACATTAGCAATTGATTTTGGCCGAGTAATAAGATTCCAAAAAACGACATGATTTTAGCAGTCAATCTCAAACAAACACCTTATTGGAAAGCATATTTTGAATATTCCCAATTGTATTCTTCAAAACACTTCAAAGAAAATGACGGGTTATATTTATATCTTGTAGCATGCGATATAAAAATTTCAATGTCAGATTGATTAAAAAAATTTGATAGAATTATAATAAAATATAGAGGTATTTGTATATTGTTTTAAAAAATAATTATATATATAAATTAGTTCACTAGTCTATATTTGTATAGAAATATAATTTTTTTACTGCATAGAATATATATATATATACATGGACGGAGGGAAGTAATGCCCCCCCTAAAATTTTAGGTGTAATATGGTAATTTCTTATATATAAATAATAAAGTATTTGTTAAATATAACAATGGTATTTGTTACGAAAATGAGCAATGAGAATTGAGAAGGCCCAACCTTTCGGTCTTGATGGAAAGAAGAAAATATTTTGGGCTCGATTAAATGAAAAGAAATGTCCACTTTCATCTAAGTAACCCTATTAATTCCTAGGTCATAGAATAGAAATAGGAAACAGAGAAATTCCCATTTTCACTGCATTTGGTTTACGCTACCAACAACACGAGCCACGTTAACACACATTCTCAAAAGGTATATTTTGTTGAACTTTATTCACTCTCCTTGTTATTTGACTCACTATAATTCAATTTTATTCATAATTTTTATCATCTTGTCGTGTTAAGGTTTATTCAAATTTAAAATTTATTACTAGTAATTGGGCCCCCCTAATTAAAAATTCTAGATCTGTCACTATATATATATATATATATATATATATTGCATAGAATCAGTTTGAAATTAGTATCAATTTTATGAAATATTTTGTAATTTTTCCTAAAATATAATATTTAAAAAAAAAAGTGAGACATATTATTTAAGATATTATCATTTTTCTAAAAATTCTAAAGATATCGACATTTTGTGTTGGAAAATGTGCTCCTCGAAGAGAGTTTCGATTCAGTATATTACTCGCCAAATTCCGATCCTGGGTGAATGAGAAAGTGAGAATTTAAGTTTGTTGTAACAAATGAGAAAGAAGGGAAATAAGAAAATGAAGGGAAAAACTAAAAGCATTTGTCCCATATTGGAAAAGTGTTGTTGAGAAAGTGAGTATATAAGAAAAAACTCAACTTTAGTTTGTAAGAAAGTTATGGGGTTATACTCCTCCAAACTCTACGCGTGCATGTAAGGGGGAGGAGGTGCATATCATGACCGAATTTGGCCTAAAAATCTCGAACTTATGTGCGAGTGTGACCTGCATACACGAATGTCGTTACAATTTGGTGGCGGATTGGCTTAATTTTAATACAGAAAGTTTGAGTGGAAAATAAACAGATATTTTTCCTACATTTGCCACATTCCTTAGCTCTATTTCTGCTATTTTTCGTTTCTACTCTGGTGATATTTTGAACAATATTGTTGTTCGTTTTAAGCAAGAAATTGTGCTATATCATTGCTTTAATCGTTGTATCCTGGGAAACAAGTGTATCGTGATTCACTAGCACCTAGAATGAGGGGCATATTTGTTTTAAGAAAATAGTGATCTTCACGAGTCTCGATTTTTCGAATATATTGTTTATTATTCTTCAGCTATTAGATTCTATACTTCCTACATTTTAACCATGTGATCATCATGTACACTTGTTTTATGTAGCATGCCAAGTGACAATTATCACAATTAAGATAAGTATAAAATAAAAAGCACAAATTAAGACCTAATTAGTAAAAGTTTAATATATAAATAAATAACTAAATTAATAATGCAAATAAATAGAGGACCATAATAATGATATTTTGTGCATTTTTTTAGCCAATTAGAATCTTATTAGTAAAATATAAATAGATGCCGAATTGTATTTGTGATAACAATTCTTGTGTAAATAAAATATTTATTAACACTTAAAATGATATACAGTAATTTTTCTTGAAATTCGGGTCATCTCTTTTACTTGATCCTCTGATTCTCCTTCAACTTTGACTTGGCTAGATTTGATTTTGACTTGGCTGGGCTTTGACTTGAAATATTTGATCCAAGGACGATGAAGTCTTATTTTGGATCGAACGAGGTCTTTGAAGATTTTGATGAAGAATGTCTTGAATTTGTTGAAGAACGATTTTCGAATCTTCAAGGTTGAATTTAAGCTGGAAACGCTTGATCAAAGGGATTTGACCCCTTGCTCCTGGATCGAAGTGCATTTATGGTTGAACTTGGCGAAGAACGGTTTGAAGACGGTGATGAACAGTTGTTGTCTTCGAGCTGTTCTTGGACTGGAAACGTCAGATCAGAGGGATTCGCTCCTTGATTCTGGATCAAACTGTGGTTTTGGTTGAATTTCGATATCCTGAAAATGCATAAACTTGACCCCTATTTATAGGGTGGAGAGGTGAAGAACTTCCTTATTCGCGCTGACATTGGACGCGATCTGGTTGGCTGATATTGATTTGATTGACATGATTTATGAATCGACCAAATTTAGTTTGATTGATCTCCGCCGTCTTCTTTATTTATACGAAACATTTATGATTTCGAATAAATAAGACAAATCAACCATTTATTGTCATTTACGAGTGTCAGGAGACTCGTAATTTAATAACGACTTGTATTGTGTACATGATAAATATCATTTGACTATTTAATTAGAGAATTAATTTGATAAATTGTCAAAATTAAAATAGTAATATTTGTTGAAAATTATTTAATTTATACACGTATCATTATTTAATTGGGTGTAATTTCTATATCCTTACAATATTAATAAAACAAATAAATAGAGGCGAATTTTAATAAAGATAATGAAAAATGATTATGCAAATTGATACAAATAAAAATTTAGACAATCATTAGCTTAATTCTTTTTTCATAAGCGATATTACTTCATTCCAAATTCTACACAGATCGACGATAATCTTCTTCGAAATACAACGAATTTAAAACTTCACTTCTATTTTCGTGACCACATGCAGTTTACTAATAGACACAACGAGACAAGTTCTTATATGATACATGGATTTTTGTTATTTTAAAAAGTAATTAATTAAAATAGTTTATATAATTAGTTATAATAATTTCATCTATCACCGGATATATGACATATCATTTCTTTTGGCTACAGATCAAACCGCAACCACCTCAAAAGGAGGATCACCTGAAACTGCAACAAAAAACCGCACCGCAGCCGAAACCGTAAAACTCACTAGAAGGAAACCACCACCCTACCATATAAGGGAACCACTATAAGAAAAAATAGATTTAACCTCTCTATGTTTTGAAATCAAGACCTTATAATCTTAGATAGTGGAGTTTTGACCACTTAAACTATCCACATTTTACCATCACCTTTGTTGTGACAAAATAATGCAATTTTGGGCCTCCTTACCGGGATTTATCGGAACCTGGATTAACCCTTAAATGGACCGAATTACTTTAATGTAATAATATAGAGTTTTATTCTATATAATTGTAACAAGCCCACATTATAAAAATGTTTAGGTCTTTTGCTCCTTTTAGGGTTAGCCCCCATAAATAGGGGGAACGACTTAAAACACCCTGTTCGAGCTAATCATCTCTCCATATGGGCAAAAGTCTTCCGAGTTAAGTTGCTCGGTGAGCTAATTATCTTGCAAATAACACTTAACGAGAGGTGTGAATAAACCAGGTCCATTGACGAGCTAATTATCTCTCTTATGGGCAAACTTAGAGCAAAAAGGTTAACATGCAAAGTCTAACAAGGAAAATGTGGACAACGTATAAACATTTCCCTTGAAAAACAAATGATTTATCAAAAAGACTTGCGCTCAAGAGGTACAGTCTCTAGACGAGCAAAAATCATACGGGCCATTGATTTATTCCATCTTCATTGGCGATGCGCCTTCTCTAAGGCATGACTATTTCGTATTAGTTTTATGCGCCTTCTCGAAGGCATGATTATTTCGCCTTTGTAGCAATGCACCTTCTCGAAGGCATGATTATTCCCTTCATCGCCGATGCGCCTTCTCGAAGATATGATTATTCCATCTTTGTGGCGATGCGCCCCCTCAAGGAATAATATATTCCGCCTTCATTGGCAATACGCCTTCAAAAGGCATGATTATTCTGCCTTCATTGGCGATGCTCCTTCAAAAGGCATGATTATCCCGCCTCTAAGGCGATGTGCTTTCAAAAGCATGATTCACTTTGTTCGTCGCCTTCCCGACGAGCTCCGGTCCTCGTCGAGCACGAACTCTCGATGAGCACAATCTATCGACAAGTAAGAGTCTCCTGACGAGCTCCGATCCTCGGTGAACACAATCCCTTGTCGAAGAAAGCAATGAGCTCTAGTTCTTGGCATGCACCAGCTCTCGATGAACAAAACCTCCCGATGAGCTCCAGTTCTCGGCGAGCACTAGCTCTCGACAAGCAAGGCCTCCCGAAGCGCTCCAGTTCCCAACGAGCTCCAGCTCTCAACGAGCACCAACTCTCAACGAGCACAATATCTCGAGGAGCACAACCTCCTGGCGAGCTCCTGTTCTCGGTGAGCACCAATTCTCGATGAACATTGCCTCTCGACGAATACATTTTCGTAAAGAAAATCAACTCTCTAACTCTCCAGATCATCTACAACATGGAAAGACCTACTGCAGTATCAGAGCCACCCTCCAAGCCAACTCCGGGCTTGAAGTGAGACCGTCAGCCCGACGAAGAGCCAAGACTCGGATTTGTACACTACTTTAAAGATCAAGCTCCGATCGAAATCAAAGCTTGATCCTGGGGGCCATTGTTATGGCAAGAATAATAAAATTTTGGGTCTCTGAACCGGGGTCTATCGGACCTTGGATTTCCGAATTACCTTAATGTAATAATATAGAGCTATATTGTATATAATTGTAATAGACCAAAATATTAAGGACATTTAGGCCTTTTGCTCTTTCTAGGGTTGCCTCCCCACCCCCCACCCCCCCTTCAAATAAATGAGTCTCCCCAACTTTTGTAGAGATAGTCTCTCATCACCTATTTTATTTGGAGCACTCAAAGTCATATGTAAAGAATGGAGCTCTCGAGTTTCTCCCGCAGGGTCGTGTTCTTACATTATTCATTTACCAATTAATTGTGCTAAAATCCCATTAAATTGGTAAAAACAACCTTTTGTTATAATCAACTTTATTGAATTGATTTAATCAAGTCTCATGAGAATAGCTCACAACAATAGAAACATTATTAAAGAAAAACATCATTACGTCATAATAAATATCATAAAAATAAGTAGACCATATATAAGCCACGAGAATATTTAAGGCCGCTCACTCCCACTTGCACTCCAACTTGCACTCCAACTTGCCTTGAACCGACCTAACTATATTCTATTCTTTCTTCATTTCATATTTATTTCTTTTCTTTTCTTCAATTCCTTAAAGCACAAAAGGAAAAAAAAAAAAGCCAAGAAATAGAAAAGGTTAAAAAAAAGAAAAACAAGAGAGAACAAGTTGCACACATATATACCATAATACCACCTTTAGAAATTAGAAATACAAAAAGTCACTACAACAAAAAATGGCTTTCCAGACACTGAAAAGTGTCCCGATTTGTACTTTGTTGGGGCACATATAATTTTAGAGGCACTTATTACATGTGCCTCAAGGTGTAGTGTCCCTAAAGAATTAGGGGCATTTTTTAAGTGCCTCTATACCAATGGCTCTCTAGACATATATATATGCCCCAAGTTTTATTTTTTGAGGCACATGTGAATGCCCTTTAAAAGGCTTTGAATTCTAATGATAAGTATATTAGGACACTTATTTGTGTCTTTAAATGATATATACAGACACTTATTTATGTCATTATATTAACATTGGGGCACATAATGTGTACCATTAAAATTGTTTATGCCCCTAAATTATAGTCATAAGGCACTTATGTATGCATAAGAATGCTTATTTGTGCCTTAAAATGAAAGATAGGGGCACTTATATATGTATAAGAACACTAA
This sequence comes from Prunella vulgaris, assembly GCA_026898435.1. Taxonomy (NCBI): domain Eukaryota; kingdom Viridiplantae; phylum Streptophyta; class Magnoliopsida; order Lamiales; family Lamiaceae; genus Prunella; species Prunella vulgaris. Next base: position 156,923 of record JAPKLY010000522.1, read on the forward strand.
TTTATGCCCTGATATGAAATATTAGGGCATTCATATATATATATATATATATAAGAACATTTACTTTTGCCTTAATACAAAATATTGGGGCACTTGTGCATGTGTAAGGACACATTCTTTTGTCTTAATATAAAATATTGGGACACTTATATGTATATAAGAACACTCAAATGAAATATTAGGATACTTATGTGTCTTCAAATAAAATTTTAGGTCATTTATTTGTGTTTTTAAAAGAATTATTGGGACACATTATGCATTCCTAAATTAAATATCAAGGGGCACTTAAATGTGTTTCAAAGTGATATCTTAAGGCATTTTTTTGTTTTAAATTGGAGACACTTTTATGTGTAATATAAAAAAATTTGTGCCCCCAAAATTTAAATCAAGGCACTTATATATACCTTGTATGCTAGATCAATGTGTCTCTATTATGAAAAATACAACTAGATTCAAGTATTTCTTAATAATATCATTCATATAAAAAATCATAAACTATTTATGTCAAATAAAAATGTACTATAAATTTATAATGTCATATAATAACGAAATATCAAGAAATTCAAACTAAATGTAAAACTCATCTCTTATCAATAATGTCCAAACCACACAAAAACAACTAAAGAGATGTATATTGTTGTTCCACAAAATACGAAAAAAAAAAAACCCAACTTAAATTGTGAAGATCCTTTGTTTTTGTTCCACAAATTCTTCCATCAATTTTCATCATCGTCCAAGATAATCTGCATATTGAATAGAGACAAATAAATATTATAAATCAACAAGTCAACTCAAAATATAGATATCTTCAATAATAATGCTTCGATACACAAATAAAAATTAATTTTTTTTATTATTGGTGGTTTACTAAAAATCTATCATGTACTTAGACCTTAAATCTCTAACCACATCCTTAGTTTGAAAACTCAAATTATTCTACTAAAACAAATTTATACACTTATGTACTAAACTAAAAAAAGACAAGCCAATTAAGACCAAGAAAGGTAAATACTTTCATATTCCAAATATTTTGAGCACAAATATTAATTAAAATGGTGATTCAAGTTTAACTACATCACTAATTGAATGTATATAAGACAATATATCTAATGAGTCTGACAACAGAGAAAATCCAGAAAGCTAAGCAAATTTAGAGGAATATCCATCTTCACCACACACAACACTAGCTTAAGCATAGATCACCAAGAATCTCAAACACAAGACAAAATGAAAGAAAGAACATTTGAATTACTCAGATGACAAAAAATGTGTATAAAAGAAGCAAATTTACGTAACAGGTAAATTTACGTAAATGTGTATAAAAGCTAACTTGATATGAAAGATAGGAAGGTTGGAACAAATTTACGTAACAGGTTTCAGCAACTAGCGGAAATATTCAGCCTGAAGAAGAAAAACAGGGCAAATTTCAGCAATTGGGAAACAATCAAACAGGAAATCAATCATCACATAAAATATAAAAGAAGTGATCAAATATTATAATCAAAATAACATGGACAAACCTGGCAATTTTGCAATGGTTGAAAGCAAGCTATAATTCTAACAATAATAGTCGTTCTCCCATAAATCCCATGTTCATGTTTAAGTGCCATGAATCTTGTCTGGCTGGCTGCTTGGCACACCATAACTACTTTTGACACTTAACGAATTTCAGAAGGAAATATTTGTTTTTCTGCTAAGGGAAATCAGAATGTTGGTAACACAAAGAAGAGCTAAAGAAAGAAAATGAGAGAGATGAAAACCAAAATGATAATATCTAGAATTTCTTGCTTAAAAAACTAAATTGTCCAAAAGTCAAAGCTAGTGATGAATTTTGTTGTAAATATTGGAAGAAGTAGAAGGAATGATGAATTTCTACGCTTAATTATAGAATATAGAAGAAACAAACAAAGCAAGGAAAGTGATTGGATCCCATTGTCTATATCTAATTGGTTGCATAAACAAGGTTGGTTCAAAGGCGAATAACTTCTTATAGAATAACCCTGCAGTACAAATTCAAAGGGATAACAAAATGAAAGAAAGAACATTTGAATTACTCACGATATGATATTTGGATCGAAGGAAGTTCCAAATTATGCAATGATATATTCTTGAGTCCAAGCTCCAAACTGCATGCATGATAAATATAACTCAAAGTCAAAAATAATTTATCTAATGCTACAAGAAAATGCAAGAAAAAATTTACTCACTTTTCCCTTTTCACAACTTAACTGGCCACTATAATCCTATGATAACATCATCCTAAGAACACTGATTCTATGTCAAAATATTATTTTAGAATCTGCATACCTCTTTTTTTCATAACATCAAGAGTTAAACCAACTTTTTACTATATTCTGAGTGTTGTATAGGCGTTAAATGTTAAATTTGCTGCATAGAAGAAATGTTGGTCTAAGTTAACTGAAACACTTCTGCCCTCCACTTGAATCATAAGAAATGGCCATTTAATGACTGAAGAAATTGTTGCAAGCTGTACAGAAGACATAGTTAACATGAATGCATGAGTACATTACTCCTTTCGTCTGATTTTACTAGCCATATTTACACAAATTTATGAAATTAAATATATTGTGCGTAAAAGTAAAATTGATAGAGTAAAATATTGTCAGTTTAGAAAATATAATTAATTTTATTGGACAAATTATAGTAAAAAAATGGTTTAACTCTTGATTCTATGAAAAAAAGAGGTATGCAGATTCTAAGGAAAATATTATTTCCCTACAGTCAGGTGAATCAATCAGTTTTGTTCTAAAGAACCAAATCCAAATCGAACCCCAGAGGCAGCTTATCACTCCATATAAGCAGTACCTAAAATTACAAGCAGAATCCCTCAAATTACGAAACACAAAAACAAGAAGAGTAAATCCATCCAGCTATTAAATATAGTCATATTTCACCACCCAGTAAGTCACAGCCAAAACTGATTCATCAGCAAACATCAAACAAACAAGAACACAACTTCACAGCTGAAAAAGTGTCTGATACTAATTCCCAAACATCAAAACAGATTTTTCATCGGCAAACATAACACAACATACCAAACATGATAGTAAAACTCACATTCAGGATATGCAGCTTTCTCCACAATCCTCTCAAGAGTATCATAAACCAACTTACTGTCCACCAAGAACTTCAAATACCCCTCAATTGTAGGGTCCCACCTTGCAATAGGCTGCCCCTGCGGATATCTTCACTCTGATAATCAACGGATCCTGCAGCTGTACCGGAATAAGTTTCAACTGCTGAAAGTACTTATGATGTCATATGAAGGATCAAAGTTTGTCAGCTCTAACACTCCCCAAAATCTGGATATAATAACCCCACTTCAAAATTTGGATAGAATGAAAGTCCACTTGGTACAACAACATCAAGCCATTTAAAATATGATTCAATTGTTATGCACAGTAAAGAATGAAGAAGTTTAGATCGATAAGCAACTTAAAAGAATCAAACATAGTAATCTAAAATGATGAAGTGAGTATATCTTGTGAAAAGAACAAGACAACCACCCTAAGCCAAAGTTTTCAGAACATAGGCCTGTCTGAAGCAGCTGTGGACAATTATAATATTTTGGAAGCAAAGACATGATCTAACCAATTAATCAAACATTTGTGAGTATCTGAATTGGTGATGCATTGCAATTCACAATAAATAATTGGAAATGGAGCAGACTCCTGATTAAGAGATAATTAGAAATTTTTTAGAATATTTACAAAATAAAACTGTTAAGAATACTAGGAAAAATATAAATTAGACCTCCACTGCAAAAAAACTGCCTAATAGATGCACTAGATACATAATCTGATATTGCCTGAATGTAATACAAAGCCAAAGATGATAGTAACCTATGATATTATGCTAAAGAAAAAAATGAAAACACTGCTCAGAATACAAACTGATTTGAAAATGAAACATATCCATGATATCATATACAAAATGATGTGAACATATCCAGTGTTGTTAATAGCCTATGATATCATTGCAAGTTTATTTTTCTCTAACAAGGAACTTTAGTGTTCAGCTCATTTTCATGTTCTGGTTTAAGGTTTTTTTTACATATTATTATTATGATCAATAAGGTAGCTCCGTATTTTCACAAAATTTTATGTACCTACATATCAGTTTCACTACCAACTAAAATTAGCTCTTGATATTGTCAAGATTGACTAACAGTAGTCTAAGTAGATATCTAAACCTTGGTAATCTTAATAGGGAAAAAGTAATAATCCAAAAATGAGAAGAAGTTACCTAGGTTTGCGAGGAAATAAGTGCAAAATGAAAAACCTTGCAAATTGAACAAAAAAACAGAGGAGATACCACTGAAGTAAAAAAAAGATATTAAACATCAAAAAGAGATACATAGAAATACACACAATATATATAAATTTATATATACAAACACCCACATACTCACCAATGACCGTCAAGAAGAAGACACGCCTTCAGAACTGCAAATACAGATGGAACCGCCAAACAAACTAAAAAGTTCACCGCCGGTTTTGAGAAATCTATAACAAAATAACCAAAAATAACTAAAATCAAACTGATCTAAATGGTACTGAATTGTATGCCAATCAACAATGATAAAATTGATCGCTGTTTCTGAAAATTTAGCAAAACCAAGTGTGAAACTCCAACACGCTAAAAAATTTATAGCGATAAAGGGAGAAAAACGTTTCAGCTTGTAACGAATATCGAAGTTGTAAAAACTGAAATGGATGATTGATTCTATTTATTAAAAATAACAATAATTCCACAAACCAACAAATGGTACTTTACCGGAAGAGGATGGAGAAGCTGAGAAGCCATTCAAGGAAGATGGTGCTCCCTTGGGTGAGAAATGAAAAGGGGGACGACGAAGAACTCCCTAGCTAATTAAATTGAAAAATAAATAATTTAAAGTTAATTTAATAATTTAAATTTTAAGAAGAAAGAGTAAAGACTTTCGATATTTAATTTTGGGAGAATAGGAATGGGGGGAAATAAAATATTTTGTTAAAAGTGCCCCCAATAAATTAATTCAATGGAAAATTTTTGATTAAGTGCCTCAAAGTATTATTTTCAGACACTCATTGAAAAATGACCCAAGAAAAGTGTCGCAAAATCTAATTTTTGTTGTAGTGAGTAAAAAAGGCGACTTAAAAATATTTAAATTGGTAAAATAAATAATTTTGATAATCAAATGTCACAAGTTCAAATTTCTCTATTTATTTTTTTCTTGACAAAATAGGCCGTGACTCATTTTTTATTGTAAAATTTATTTGTATTTTGTGTATATTTTTAATAGAATTAGTTACTTTATTAAAATTAATTAAATTGATCGCATTATAATTAAAACAATTAATTTTTTAAATTAAATGGTAAAATTAGTTTCCAAGCAATTCATTTCCACCTCTTTAGAGACATAGTCCATTTTAATTTACATTATAATATACTCCCTTCCTCCCAAAACTACTACCATACTTATCTGAATACGCGAATTAATGAAAAGTAAGTAAATAAGTATAAAATTAAATAATAAAATAAAATAAATGTCCTTAATTGACTTTTATGATTGTAAAAATTTCCTTTATAGGTATATGAAAATAGAGTTGGGACGTCCAAATATAAATATATAAGTGTGAAAGTAATCTTAGGACGGAGGGAGTAATTTATTCGATATATATATATATATTCTCAAACCGCCAAATAATAAAAAGAAAATTGGGAAAAGAAATTGCAACTTGCATAACTTCCTAACTGGTAGCATTATTTTCTTTTCGTTTAACAGCTCACCAATTTGGCCAACTTGCTGAGATATGTATAGCTGTTTGATTCCATTCATTAATTCATAACAATTTATTTTTAATTAGTTTATTTTTGTTGAAAAGAAAAATATAAGGTCACAAGGTACATCCCCCCAAGCCTCGAATTCACATTTGGAAATTTTTGTGTTGGACTGCTACTCATCCCATAATTTTGACGATGACTTAAATTAAGAAAGGGTGTTAATGGAATGGAAGATATGTATAATTAAAGGAAATAATACTTTTAATTATTTTCTATATGTATTTCAAGTTTGTTGATCAATATATATATATATATATATATTCCTTTTTTCAATTATTTCTCATAATTTGATTAGAGATTATAGAAATTGGGAAAAATGGTATGGCAAGATTACAAAAAAAAAAAAAAAAAGGTCACCATTTAATTTCATATAACCTTACAAATTTTATATTTTTCTATAAATTCAAAATTTTATTTTAGAAAAAAATTTATGATACCAGAGCCTCTATCTCAAGCTCATGGTAAATATAGCTTGTTGCTAACAAGTTGCATTGGGATATTTGACTAAATTGATTGATGATGTATCAAAAGGAGAAAACAAAACTAAGGAGGGGCCTCATATTGGATTTGAATATTAGAGTTTGATGATATAATTAGAGTTCATTTTATTTTAAAGCACTGAAATCCTTCAATATTATGAGGAAGTTTCTTGTGCACCAGTTACACGGTGCAACTCAAGTTTAACTTTAAAAAGTTACACAATTTATTACTGAAAATTAAGTTGCATAAATTATTACTTAAAAGTTACACTATAAAAGATACACTTTTCAATAATAACATGTGTAACTTTTCGATAGTATTTTGTGTAACTTTTAAAAAATGAACTTAGTACAAAACTAATCCCAATATTATATTTTGAACTGTTTTTTTTTTTAGTTATTAAAGAATTTGAAACCATTTTATGGGCTTGTTTGTAAAGTCATTTGAAAAGTGTAAAATCACTTTTTATAAAAGTTGGTGTGACCCAACTTTTTAAATAAAAAAGTGATTATAAGTTTCTAGTTGTTTTTGCAAACAAGCCCTGTATCTTTCTGGGTCAGAGAATTGATCAAAACCACTGACGATCTAAAAACAAAGAGCAAATGAATTAATTACTCACTCATAGTCCATGTTCCGTTTTATATTCATTCAATTCCAAATAAATAATCATTTCTAAATAAATAAGGGTATATCAAAGATTTATAAGTAAAATTTAGAATTTCAAGCACTAACAAATATATAATTTTTTTTCTTGTTCTGTATAAAATTTTTAAACAAAAATTTGTGTAAATTCAAATTAATATATATGAACTCAATTTTTTTTAAGTGTTATTGTAACACATATCTATGTATAATCACTTTGCGTGTATATACAATATCACCGTTAAACAATAATACTCCTAACAAATAAACATAAAAATGATATTTAAAATCGAGAGTTCACCTAAATTCGAATTCACAAAACATTTATTTAAATATTACATAACAATAATCCCTTTAATTCACTAATAATGTTAATCAACATCTTACGAAAGGGTCAACTGAACCTCTACATTGTCCAAAGGTCAGCCATATATTCTGGCGTAACTTACAATTAAAATATTTGCATTAAAAAATCTCCCGCCCCCTATTTATCTTAATCAATCGCTCTATAGTTAAGAAATAAAAATTAAAAAAAAAATCTATTCGTTCACTCGAAACCATTCATTTCGAATTAGTTTATTTTTATTACGTACCACCGCATATTGTGTATATTTATAAACAATAAATATGTGATACATACCATCAAGACTTAGTCTTGTATACACCAATTATACCGTGTAACTCAAGTTTATTTTTTAAAAGTTACACAAAATACTACTAAAAAGTTACACATGTTATTACTATTTTTTATTACTGAAAAGTGTATCTTTAATAATATATCTTTTCAGTAATAATTTGTGTAAATTTTCAGTAATAAATAGTGTAATTGTTTAAAAATACACTTGAATTGCACAGTGTAACTGGTGCACAAGATACTTACTCTACCATCAATCGTACATACGCAAAATATTAAGCACATTTAAAGACATTTAAACTTCTAAAATCTATTTCAAAAGATTTTTTGAATTATTTATTATTTTAAAGAATCCTTGACATATTAATTTCAGTTCATGAGACCCTATTAAGTACGTGTTTTTTTTTTTACCTTTTCAGGATGAACGTTTGATAATTTTAGAATTTTAGTACATTATATTTTTATTGTGTTCAAGAGATTAAAAAATTCTCGTTAAACTAAAATTGATATTGCAAGGATCCTTTTAACCCAAAAATGTTGGATTTTTATTTTTTTTTGTGATCCGAATTTATATAAATTTATTTTTTAAGTATTAGCATTATGCATACAAAATGTTACTACTATTTAAAAATAAATATTTTTAAACAGTAACATTTGAAAAAGATCTACTCAAATTAGTTTAAGAGTTTTTCAAAATAATCACTGATATCCCAAAATATTTCCTCATTATTTTCAAAATGTTTTACCTTCAATTACCACAATATATATGTTTATGCATCAACATGCACCAAATACTTATTCATTGTTTTAAAAATAATGTGGCAATGTTAATTTACTAAAAGTGCAGTACATTTATTTAAATAATTGAAATATAAGATTAGAGTGGCATAATATTAATTAGCCTTCTTAAATAATACCCCCAGTTGGCTACAATAATATAAGTGAAAATGTGTTATTTCAACACTACAACTACAGAAATTCTACCAATTGAGATAACTGAAATAAAATTTGTTAAAAAAAAACTTCATAAATTTCGGATAGAATTAATTTTTTGAGTTCAGATCTCTCCACAAGTTTAATAAATATGCTTCAGTCAGATGTCATACACCAAATAAGAACTCAACTAATTATTGTTAAAATTGTGATAATTTTTCAACATTTTTTTCCAAAAATAAAAATAAAAAATCCATTTCAACGAACAACACGTGCAATTAATCGAGATTAAATTAAAATGAAACATTAGCAATCAAAAAAAAAAAAGTCAATAAACAAACACCGAATGTACATGAACAAATGTTTATGATCATAGTTTCCTCTGCATGATTAATTACAAATATAAAATATAACAATTTCTTTCAACTAATTATTTTTTTCGCAAATTAAAAAAAAAATTATGTGGAGGAATTATTGGTGGCGCCGGAATTCTGAGCGATCTGAGCTAAAGACTGCAAATTACACTTAACAATTGTGTCGACGAAAACGCAGGTTTCCTCTTTAGTGTTACCTTGCGGCACGTCGACGACGTACGACTCCACCACCACCGTGCAGCCGCCGCTCGCCGCCGCGTGGAGAGTCGTGACGGACCGGTAATTGGCGAGGCGGTGGTCCCCACCGACGACGCTGAAGCTGATGACGTGGCGCTCGTCGTCGAGGATCTCCAGCCGCTCGGTGCTGTTGACCGCCGGCAGGCCGGAGATGACGCGAATCTCCCTCAGGGTCCCCACGTCGCCGTCGCCCAGGATGACGTGGCAGCTCTTCACGAAGTGCTTGTACGCCTGCGGGTTGTCGAACCGCCGGACGACGGGCCACACGGCGGAGACGGGGGCGGAGATTTCCTGCGTCACGGCGGAGCAGCACTGGTTGGGCCCCACGGCGTGGTTGTGGTACCGCGCGACGTGGTCGGGGATGTGGGCGGCGGCGGGGTGGCCGTAGGCTTGTTTGGAGTAGGAGGAGGCGGCGGCGGCGGTGGTGGAGGGCGTTTCGGTAATTCTTTGGAATAGGAGGGAGGATTTTGGATGATCGGAATGCATTTTCTTGAGCTTATGGATCTTTGAGAGAGGAGAGGAGAAATAATGGGAATTAAAGAATGGTGTTTTACTTTATGGTTTTTGTGTTGTAAAGTGAGATTTATACGGGGGTATTAGAGAGAGAGAGAGAGAGAGAGAGAGGGTTTAATTAGGGCAAAGTTTGTTGTGAGGAGAGAGAAAGGGTAGTTGGATTTTGTAAAGGGAGTTGTGAAGATTCATGTGAAGGCAATAAAATAGGATCTAGTTGCAAAGTCCTAAGTTACCAAAACAACCTTGGAGCATCTACACTCCCTCCAACTAAAATGGTGCAACTTTTGTACTATTCCGGTAAAAATATCTATACTGCAAATCAAATTCGTTTTATTAAAGAAATGATGAGCAAGTGAAATGATGTGTAAGTCTCTTGTGCATCAGTTATACAGTGTAATTTAAATTTATTTTTTAAAAGTTACATAATTTATTATTGAAAAGTTGCATAAATTATTACTGAAAAGTTACACTATGAAAGATACACTTTTCAGTAATAATATGTGTAACTTTTAAAAAATAAATTTGAGTTACACCGTGTAACTGGTGCATACAAGACTAATGCACAAATGATAAGTTTGCATAGAAGTAGTGTTTTGTAATGTACATTCTATGATACGCGCTAACAACTCTTGTGTGAACTAAATATATTGTGAAATTTAAATTTTATTGAATATAAATTCATGATTGTTTTAATTTTAGAAAATAATTGCTTTAACTAGAGAAGAATTATTTTTACATGTACTCTTCAGTGGAAAATAATCTATATTGTTTAATATTTTAATTTGAGTTGTACAGTATATGTAATGCATATAAAACTTTATTTAATATTAATTCTTGCATCAATAGTATTATTTCTTACAAAATAATACTACATTCATACTGCTGAAATATGCACATTTTTCTTTTAGGTTTGTCCCGCAGCAGTTTGTATTCTTAAAAAAAAGAAATATTATTTATTTTCCATATATCACTACTTATTTAATTAATACTCCCTCAGTCCATCAAATATATGCACCTTTTTTTTGCATGTGATTTAATGCAATATGTCGGAGGATATTTAGGGGTATTGTGAAGTCTGTTTATGAATAAAGATCATATTTTTGAAAACTACATCATCAGTATTTTTAAAAAATATGATCTTTATTTATAAACAAATCTCACAATACCCCAAAATATCCTCCAATATATTGTCTTAAACTACGTGCAAAAAAATGTACATATATTTGGCTGACAGAGAAAGTAATTATTTTCTTACTTCACAACTACGTATACAAGTTTCTCTAAAACGAAAGGAGTAGTTATTAATACTCAATGATGCACAAATATCGCATCATAAATTCTTGACAAGTTTCTTTAAGATGAAGGGAGTAATAATTAATACTCAATGATGCACAAATATCTCATCAAAGATTCTTGACAAGTATATAAACTTATATCATAAATTTTATTTATATTTTTAAACAATATTAGTTATTTCAATAAAATATAATAATTTAACAATAATATTTTAAAATATATCACTATTTTATTAATTCTTTTATTTCAAACAGTTGTAGTTTACTATTTATATTTATTATTTCAAAATTGTGGGTATGAACACAAAGCTTACGCTAGAGCTGTTAAAATAAACGAGCCGCTCGTGAGCTCGGCTCGACTCGGCTCGTTAAGGCTCGACTCGACTCGGCTCGATATGTTAAACGAGTCGAGTCGAGCCTAAAAAAATACTCGTTTGCTTAACGAGCTCGGCTCGACTCGGTAGGCTAAAAAAATAGAGGTTATTTTATAAATATTATATAATTTAGGGTATAAAATATTAATATTTTACATAATAATACAATTCATATTCTCAAATCACTCATACTGGTGAATTAGTGATAGTTTTAGCTTTATTGTTGTTAAAATAAACGAGCTGCTCGTGAGCTCGGCTCGACTCGGCTTGTTAAGGGCTCGACTCGACTCGACTCGAAGTGTTAAACGAGCCGAGCCGAGCTCAAAAAAATACTCGTTTGCTTAACGAGCTAGGCTCGGCTCGACTCGATAAGCTTAACGAGCCGAGCCGAGCCTGGCACTACTCGGGCTCGCTCGGCTCGTATAACAGCTCTAGCTTACGCCATGCGAGCTATATTGGGTAAAGGGGTGGGTGTTAAGTGTTAACCCCTCATTCAATTTTATTAATTATTTAATTTAATAAAAAAGAAAAAAAGTAAGGGTCAAGTTGCCGGAGAAAATGGGGCAGGAAGGAAGTTGGGCAAATTCAATGAACGAATTTTGAAATTCAATGCCAGTCAACTTGCACGTACTGCTCCTTAGTCATTTCACGTGTGCTATATAAATAAATTTCCTAATACAACAACTAATTAATACTACAATTTTTGAAATGTATTAGTATAAATATGACAACATATTCATTAATTTATTACATATGATGGAGAAGATAAAATTTGTTTTGGTTTTTTATACTTTTTTAAACTATTACTTGGGAAAGTTAACTGATTTAATTTATAGTAATTTTGTATTGCACGCAACTGCTAATGTTGTTTTAAATTGCATGTTGTCGGATGAATTATACAAGGTTACAGATTTAATTATATCCATATATTCCCTCACTCCATTAAAAAATGTACTCCCTCCGTCCCAGAGGTGTTTTCACCTTTGAGATGACACAACTTTTAAGAAAATTAGAGTGTTGTGTAAAGTTATATTATTAAAATAATAAGACTAGTTGGATTGTGAGGATAAAGTTAAAGTAATAGTTTTCATTTATAGGGTGTGAAAACAATTGTGGGACAAACGAAAAAGGAATGTGTGAAAACAATTATGGGACGGAGAGAATATTTACTTATTTGTACGTAGTTTAATACAATGTTGTTGCAATTGAAGTTAAAAATTCAATGATAAATGAATACTTATTATTATATTATTGTTATTAATTTAATTAAATATTTATTAATTAGATTTGAAAAATAGTTTAAGTTAATAATTGTCAAAAATAAAAAATTACCATGCTAATAGGCCAACTCATTTGACTAACGGCTAAACGATTCAGGGTATAAAATGATAATAATTTTTAAATGGATCTTCATTAGTATGAACCAACTCTATAATTTACAGAGATAAATGGATTATTTGTCAGTTCATATATCGTTTAACATCTCTAAGCAAATTATAGTTTAAATTTATTTTATTATTTTGGAGAGATTTATGATACAAGAAATCAAGTAGAGGTATTTCTAGACCCTTTTTTGTTTCAAATTTAATTATTTTATATGAAATTTGAATTCATCGCATTTTCTTTTTTTGGCAAAAACTATACGAGACTACATAAATTAATACATATTCATACCAATGTAATTTATGCCCAATTTATATTTTATTTAGTTGTTCATGTTATAAAACGGCCGGTCAGAGTAACTCATTTCTTTTACTTTAATGAAGGATAAATGAGTAAGTCTCTTGTGCACCAGTTACACGGTGCAACTCTAATTCATTTTTAAAAAGTTAAACAGTTTATAACTGAAAAGTTAAACAGTTTATTACTGAAAGGTGAATCTTTCATAGTTTAACTTTTCAGTAATAAACTGTTCAACTTTTCAGTTATAAACTGTTTAACTTTTTAAAAATGAACTTGAATTATACCGTGTAACTGGTGCATACAAGACTAATCCAAGATAAATTGGTCAAATGAAGATAGGAGACCAGGCATGTATTGAAGTAAATTAAATAATAGATGACATTAGAGATTGAAAATTTCGTATATGATAGATGCGTTGCACCGATAGATAAGTTGTTTTTGGTCTCACACGATTTTCAACTTGCAACTATTTATAAAATTTCTAATTGAAACAACATCTTGTCTACAAGTAGCCAATTAAGTGAAGTAGTATATTATCTCCACTTACTGCAATCACCGTTGTATTTTTGTGCATAAAAAATTGCATTTGTGAGATCCATAATTGGGGAATTAATGTGACAGGGTTTGATTGCTACATATTCCTCTCTCCTCAACTTTCACTGCTAGGAATTTTGGAATCTACTTCATATATACCTATATATGTGAATTTAAATCCAATCAAAATATATATATATATATATATATATATATAAAGGGAAGTTTTTATTGGAAATAATTGTATTTTGATCCCATTAATCACGAGACTTTACTATTTTGATCCCAAAATAAGCAATTTTATTCCATTAGCACTTTTTTTTCTCTTATAATTTTTTAGAAAAACTACAAAATAGTTAAAAAAAAAATACTAATTACAAATTGATTCTGTGTAAATAAAAAAATATTTATGTTTAAAAACAATTATGTGTCTTTGCAAATAAAAAATGTTTTTATGCAAAAACAATTATGTGCCTATAATTACTTTTTTCACCAATATATAAATGCTCGTAATTCCGATGTCATGGCCTGAAATCTTTAAGTTTGAACAAAATATTCATGTGCAAAACAAAAAGGTGCGTTAGTGTCATTTTCAACTCTCTACCCTAAAAATAAAAAATAGCCAAAAATATTAGGCTCATTAACAACAGGAGTATTTGCATATTGATTAAAAAAATAATTATATTTATAAATTAGTTTACAATATTTATATAAAAATATATTTTTTTCTAAACAAAAAAATATATTTTTTCTGCACAAAACTAAATTGTAATTAATGTCAATTTTGTGAATTATTTTATAATTTTTCCTTAACAATATAAGCAAATTGTTGGTGGTTGTTAAATATTAATTAAATAAAAAAAATTAGTTGGTAACCAAGAGTAGAGCTGTTATACGAGTTGAGCGAGCGCGAGTAGTGCATGACTGCAGACTCGATTCGGCTCGTTAAGAAAAACGAGCTCAAAATCGAGCCCAGCTCTGCTCGTTTAGGTTAAATTAAGCTTGAGCTCGAAATTTACGTGCAAAGCTCGATTGAGCTTGTCAAAACTCGACTTGAGCTCGAATATCCTAAAAAAATATATTTAAATGATACTATATCAACAACTTTATAATTCAATATATTTACATTCGCATACTTCAATAAAGATAAAACTATCACCAATTCATCAGTATGAGTGATTTAAGAATATGAGTTGTATTATTATGTAAAATATTATTATTATTTTATATCCTAAATCATATATAATATTTATAAAATAACCACTATTTTCTAAGCCTACCGAGTCGAGTCAAGCTCGTTAAGCAAATGAGTATTTTTTTAGATCGGCTCGTTTAACATATCGAGTCGAGCCGACCCGAGCTGCTCGTTTATTTTAACAGCTTTAACCAAGTGTAGGGATGTAAAAATATAGGTCAAACCCAATAGTTGGACCAGTTTAACATTAGAAAATAATCAAATATAGAGATGTGATCCATTCAAATTAGATTCAGGTTTATTTGATTAATTGTTTTAAGAAAGGTTTGTCAGCGCTTATAAAAAATTTAAAATATTTTATAAGTTTTTTTTATAGTATTTGGTAAAATAAGATGTATAATTTCTTAAAAGATTTCAAAATAAATTCTTTACATCTTTTAAACTGCAAAAAAATAAATTGAGATATCCTAATTTAATTTTCTTACCGCCTCCTTCCTCATCCACCCGACTCACTCTGAACCCCACCACCACTCCACAACTCTTATATCTCAATATAAAAAACTAAAAAATATTAATTTTTTATTAAAATTAAAATTTCTAAAATTTATGATAAATTATCAAAGAAGTTATATATAGTTGTATTAGTCAAACACTTTAACAACTTATAAATTTTTTTAAAATAACATCTTATAAAATTTTAAAATAATTTATAAAATGATAAAACTTATAACAATATCTAAAATAAATTTAATCAAACATTTTTTTGGCCTAGGTAAATTTCTGATTTACTACTCTAATTTTATTTTTTTTAATTGTTTCAACTTTGCTTGGTAGGGCACCAAGAAATGCTACCCATGTCTATATCCGAATGTGTGGTTGTCTAAATAAATCAAAGAAAGGGAAAGAGACCAAATTAACACAATAGACCCTTCTTATTAGATTAGCTCTCATATAATGAATTTCATTAAGAAATAATAAAGATAGAACTTTTGTAAATGAATGTTCATTGATGTACAATTTTAATTGTTTCATTTAAAAAGTCAAGCATGAACTCTATTTGTTTCATTTCTAATTAATCAAATACACACACACACACACACACACACACACATATATATATATATATATATATATATATATATATATATATTATATTAAGCATGGATTCTATTGTTTTCATTACTAAAAGTCATGTGTTTCATCATACTCCTTCCTATTCATTATATATGTAAGTCGTAGTAACTTTTCATTCATTTACTTTTTAAGTGACGCTTTGTCACTTCCTACCACATAATGCTCTTATTAAATTACTTAATTTGTTCTTGTTATCAATAATTATGTCTATCAAAATTTCTGTTGAGGTTTCAACAAAGATTTAAATCGATGAGTTTTATCTTCTTTAATTTAAATTCTTATGTTTGATTCGGAAGATAAAAGTATCTATTCGTAAAAAATATACATGTTTTTTACGAATAGATACTTTTATCTTCAGAACCAAACATACATAAGTATATTCAGATTGGATAGATTAAAAAAGTTGTACATATTCTAGATGATGATATAATTAAATTGGAAGATGGTATTTTATCTCCTATCTAAAGAAGAATTAAATACTAAAGAGTAAAGAGTACACACGTTTATTAGAATATATATTAGCATATGAATTTTTAGATTTAAATTAGATTTTACTTTCACATTTTTTAATTCTTAAACCTATAAGTGACCCGTTTAACTACAATTAATAGAGTACGGTCTAAAGTATTAGCAGACCATTTAACACATGACCCATTTGAATTATCCTTAATGGGTTATAATACTTTTTAACATAGCCCAGGTTAACTGAATGCACTGTTTGGAGCGTATTCACTTAAAATTATAATTATAATTAATAACATGTTTAGTGATTAATATGCTTTTAATTACATAATAAATCTAATTATGCATTATTACCTTTATTTATTAAAATTTCGGTAGTTTTTGTCGGAATAACTCCACATCACGAACTCCAAAATAGCCGGAAAGTAAACAACTTCATATCACGATTATGGTCGTCCACCGTCGTCATCCGCCCATTCCGATAAGTTTTTCACTATATTTTTCTAGAACTAGGGTTTATTTTGAAACACTATTTTTAATAATTTGTTGGTTGTTTTTTATGAATATTTGAATATAAATTCTATTTTACGCAATAAGTTTTGTTATATACTAATAATATGATGAGAAAAATGGTGTATATTTACTTTTCGTGTAACTTGAATAAAATTAGTATGAACTATTTCGACTCAGGTTTACTGAAAAAATGATAAAATTTCGAAAAATAAAGGCCAAAAATTTTGAATTTTTTTTACTGAAATTATTACAAGAATTCAACTTTTTTTTTTTCCCCAAAATTTATACTGAATTTTGACACTTTTTTTTTTAAAGGAGGCTACTACGGCAACAAAATCTTCTGTTCCGCGCGACGGAGACGATTGCGAAGGAGGCGCGACGCAACATGTTCTCGTTTTCTGGTGTGCACGGCGGAGGCGTTGCTGCCGCGCAACGGTATTTTCCGAATAAATTTTTCGAGCCCTAATGAGTTTGGTGGGTGCTTAATTGGCTTTTCCAGCGTATATTGTATGTAAAAATTTTGTGAGTGTACTATGTGAGTGCGCTCAACAAGTTGGTGTCCTCAACATTATGTGAGTTCAAAATTTGCACTATATATGGAAAAAAAAAAGACTTTTATTTTATACAAGCTCATCCTGCTGAAGAAATGGTAAAGACTAGACCACAATTGCGATTTTGAAATTAAAAAAAAAAATATTTTAATTATTTTATTTAATGTGAAGATTAGATTTATTTATATTTAATTATTATATTTTCTGCTCTCTAAATTATTTAATATTATAAATAGAATTTTTAAGATTATTGTAATTCAATAGTTAATTATTGATATTAAAGATATAATATTTTTTTCTTGTTGGTGTTATTATCGTCTTAATCCGATATTCAAGTTGAATTAACGAAATTAAATGTTTAGCATATTTCATTTATTTGAGTATTTTTAAAATCTACTGATAATACAAATATATATGCTTCCTGCTGCTATATAAAAAAAAAATGCAAAATATTATATGATAAAAAAATCATCATTCATAAAATAATTTTTTAGATTCATCCCCAAATTAACAAGTAGTATAAATCCATTTTAATGTACCGCAACACACACGTGTTGACTGTTGAGTATACGTTCGAACACGCTATAATTTTATAGAACACAAATCAATAGAACTATAAATAGTTAGTTACATATAAAGAAAAAAATATACATAGACTACGTATACCTATTAATTAGAAGAAAAAAAAAAAGTTTTGCGTGTTATGTAGGGATATACTTGCTCATGGTCAAGCCTATTGATTCTAAGTTTAAGACATGAAGAAAGTATATTCGATCAATGCTTGCTTTCAAACAAAACAAAATAACCAATTCTATTTTTTTTTTTTAAATTGACTCTCTCTCTCTCTCTCAATACCACCTTAATGCATGTTTGCAATATCTAGTAAAATAGAAAAGTGCTATATTAAGTAATTTTGTAGTAAAATAAAAAATAAAGAGTATTTTAAACTTAAGTGATTTTGAAAAATGATTAAGAAAAATGTGTTTGCAAAAGAAGAGCTTCTAAAAAGAGTATTGATTATTATTTTATTGGAAATGTGTAGAAGTGCTTAAGTAGAAGTTAAAAGTTAAAAATTGTTGTTTGACCAAAAGTAATAATAATCACTTAAAATAGTTGTTGAAAATATATTTTAAGTGCTTATTTTTTAAAAATAAGCACTTTTACCTTTTATGTTGGATTTGTAAATAGGCAGAGGAGTGCAGAGCTAATCAGTGACATTTTTAAATGGATTCAAGCGCATGCTTCATTTATCTTTCTAGTTTGTAATATTCTTTAGATGATTTTTTTTTTGAAACAACTTCATGTTGATAGAGATTAAATATATTTAATTAATTAGTATTGTTACTTATATTTTATAGAATTTAAGTTTTTATTTAATTGTTATTAGGTTTTGATGTCTAAATTCTTGTCTAGTTTATTATCAATAGGAGTCTCATGAACAATGTAAGGGGTTGATACTGATAAAGAATTAAAGATTAAGAATATTATCTCTTATTCGTGTTCTGCGCTTCCATCCTCCTCGTCAGAACTATTCTTTAGATGATTGGAGTAATCATTCTCGTTAATTGTTTATTTCTTTTAGAAAAATCGTAGCAATCACTCCATTTCTTTTTAAATTGCTCAAAAGTCCATAAAAAATATTTTTTTTCATTAATTAAAATGACAATAGAGTTATTATACTCTTACAATATACTCTCAAATAATACATCCTAAAAAAAACCCACTATATTTTTTAATATACTCTTAAATAATATTTTCATAAAGTTGAATTGATCAATACACCCCCAACTTTACACTTTTTAATATTAATAAACAACCTTCTAGTTAAAAGTTGTGTAATTTTAATTTGAGCAATTTGAATTGGAAAAGGGAGAGTATTCTTTTTCACAAATTGGTTTAAATATTTTTTATATTTTGAATACAACTTCTTCTTCTACTTATTATATTTATTGAGTAAGTCTCTTGTGCACCAATTACACCATGCAATTCAAGTTCAATTTTAAAAAAGTTACACAAAATATGAAAATACTACTGAAAAGTTACAAAAATTATTACTGAAAAGTTACACAATTAAAGATACACTTTTCAGTAATAACATGTGTAACTTTTCAGTAATATTTTGTGTAACTTTTTAAAAATGAACTTGAGTTGCACGGTGTAATTGGGGCATACAAGACTAAGCCCTATTTATTTGATGTTTAATATTTTTCTTGTATTATTTAAGTGAATTTAAAGAAATGTAAATCTAAAGTATATACAGGGCAGAGCTTGGTGAATTCAAACTGCAAAAGTTGTTATATATATATCCAAATTCATCGTCATTATTTTTCATATGAATGGTGTCTCACAAACTGCTGATTACCGGAAATTATGTGTCTCATTGTGTGCTTACGTTTATTAATATACATCACAATTTTATTGATAAAAAATGATGCCAATCAAAATAGTGATGGCGTGTAAGAAATAATCAAGAGTCGCTCTTCAATTAAATTGTTCGTAATATAAAATAAATATTATAACATTCATTAATAACACAATTATTCTTATAAATTAATATTCATTATATTTTATATTATAATATAATAGTATTAATAATTTATAAGTATAGAGATAACACTAACGAAATATTATGATATTACTTAACAAATATAATAGGATACATATTTGTGAATAATAAATACATTATGAAGTTTCATATATATATTCAGTCTTTCGTCCATTTATATATGTATAATATTTTTTCCAGTTGAAATCATGGTTGTTTTCCAAATTACATCATAAAAAAAAGCAATTTTGTGAGCAAAAGAACACATGGATGAATCGCAAAAAAAAAAAAAATTAACTAAAAAAATCTAATTTAATAATAAATTTTATATGAAAATAATTCATAATAAATTTATTATAAAATTATTTTAAACTATGAAATGTTTAATTAAATGTACAAATTTTTTTATCAAAAGTATTAAAATTTTGGTTCAAAAAATCCACAATAATTAAAAGATAATACTTTACTCATCACAATTTTTCTATAATTTTGATAAAATTTTGACACTCTAATTACATAATTAATATTTTAAAAAATACTCAAGTTTACATGAACTCGTATCTCTGTTATATGTAATCACTATTTTTATTATACTTAACTTTTTTAGTAGTGATAGTGTATATGCGTAATAGTGATAATAAATATATATAACCGTAATTGATAATTGATAAATCCAAATTTAAATTTGAATTTATACAAGTTTTACTCAAAATATTTTAACACGAGGGGAACCTCAAAACATATCTCATATAGAGATGTTAAATGGGCCGCGGGCTGGCGGGCCGGCCCGTTTAACCCTGTTTTTTAATGGGTTAGGTCCGAGCATATGGTGGCCCGTATAAAATCGGACCTTTTTGGCCCGGACTGGTTAGCCCGCGGGCTAAACGGGCTAGCCCGCCAGTTAACCGGGCTGACCCGATAGCCCGATTTTTTTAATTAAATTAAATAATTAATATATAATATAAGTTAATTAAATTGAAAAGTGATTGTGGGCTGTGGAGGTGTGGGCCGTGGGCCTATGTACTGTGGCTGTGGGTTGATCTGATTTCTCCTCACTTGTGTTACGTAATTGTAAAATTTATTAATTATATTTTTATTAATTATTAATTACTAATTCATTATTAACTAATAACTTAACTACATATTAAAATAGAAAATAAGTAAATAAGTTAGATCTCAATTAATTCAAAACTTTTAGGATGTGTGAACTTTAGTTATTAAATCATTAGTTCTATTTTATATTAAATTTTAAATTTGTAAATTTTTTTTACTCTGAGCCCGTTAGTGGCCCGTTTAATCCGCAGACCGCTAGGATTATGGTTATGTCCGAGCATATAACGGTCCGTTAAGAATAAACCGTTAAGACCCAAAATCCTGTATGGCTGGCTCTATAGGGTTAGGGCCAGCCCGTTTAACATCTAGATTCTCATTGCCAGGGATCCTGGGCCATTCTCCGAAATAACAAAAAAAAAAAAAAAAGGTTTCAATTAGTTTAAAGTTAAAAAATTATTAAGAGGCAGAACATGCGCGATGCTGAAAACTCGGGAGGGATTTCGTGACCATCTCTCTCCCCCCTCTCTGTAATCAGAATTCAGGGGAAGAGAGAGAAACAAGGTTACGTCATCTGTTCATAATCTCAACCCTGAAATTAACAAAAACGCCGTCGTTTTGATCTGTGAATGGATCAAGTATTCGGAAAGGTGGGTTCCTATTGGATGGGTAAAAAGGCCACCCAGGAATTTGGCTCCGTCGGCGACGATATCAATGTAACCCTCTAAATCTTCTTGATTACGTTTTTTTTTAAGAAAAGAATTTTTGCTTTAATTTAGGGCATTTCAATCCTGATTTTGCTGCATTTGGTTTAATTTGAGCAAATTGGAATGAATTTATGGTTTTAATTTTGATGGATTTGGGAGGTGTAGAAAGAAAATTTACTCTCCTTTATTTCTTGTTAGTCATTATCGACGAGCATTGAAGGAGGTGCCAAATGGTTGGTCAACAAAGTTAAAGGTCAGTTGTCTTCATCCCTCTCCTGTGGATGGAAATCTCTGAATGCTGTCTGTACCTATTGTTTCTTTATATATCCACTTGCATATGTGTGCTTACATATTTATGGACAGTAGATAATACGTATAGGTAGTATATTTCACCAAATATGGAGAGTCTCGGATTAAACTTCACACTTTACTGGGTACATGTTTAAAAAAAAAACCTATTTTATTAATTTTTAAGGCCAATGAACAAAGAGTATTTTATAATAGAGTAAATTTCTTGTGCACTGCAGCTTAAGTGTTAGGATCTAAATCCAATTATGGAGAAATTGAAAGAGATAATAAAACAAAAATAATACGAATTTGTTTACCGAGTTCATCTGTAAAAGACTATGTTTGGAGGCACTACCAAACAAGAAGATTTACTAATATTTTCGGTGATAGGGTTAAAATGAATCGTATGAGTATTTATAAGAAGCCCGGGTCAAAACTCTAAGGCCAATTTAGTCGAATCCTTCCTTACAAAAATGGGCCGTAACACAACATCAAGTGCATTTCTAGAAAGTTACACAAAATACTACTGAAAAGTCACACGTGTTATTATTGAAAATTGTATTTTTAAAAATGCATTTGAGTTATATGATGCACTTGTGCATATAAGACTAAGACTTACAATAAAGTACGTATAGTATTTTCTTTTTTGGGGTATATAGTTTATTGTGAAACGTTCCAAAAAAAAATGTGTGAAGTTTAAATTGAAACAGAGAATGTTGGATTGTGCATATAACATGTACATTCACTTTCTCTAAGTTGGAGTAGCAAAAGTGTTGGATTGTGAAGTCTGAAGTACTGTCTGTGCACTGATCCACGATGACGACTGTCCATCTCTTCAGGGGGTATTTTAGATAACTTACCTAAAATCTAATCAGGCTGCCTAACTTGGTAGCACCACCATATGTAGTAAGTTTATTGACAAACTTGGGAAACAATATCATGTCTTTTATATAAATCTTTGAGTTATAAGAGTTTTTGCGTAAAATTCTAGATTCATCCGTTGTTTCTTCATTGTTTTGATTTGTACATAAAGATCTATAGTGTTGCATAATCAATCCATTTGTTGTTTAGAGATGAGATGTTAGTTGTTATATAGACTACATACTATTGCATCATTATAAGCACCAAACTAAAGATATTCTTCTCCAGGAAAAATTCAAAAACCATTGACAGAACTCCTCAAGGAGTATGATCTAGCAATAGGTATATTCCCACGTGACGTGACGAACTATGAGTTCGACGAGGAGAAGAAGAAGCTCACGGTCCACATTCCATCGATTTGTGAGGTGAACTACAAGGACCAATCCGTGCTGCGTTTCTCGACCACGGTAACGGGTTGTCTAGAAAAGGGAAAGTTGTCTGAAATAGAAGGAATGAAGACTAAGTTTATTATTTGGATAAAGGTGACTTGTATTACCTCTGACGAATCGAAGCTCCATTTCACTGCTGGTATGACTAAATCTAGAAGTAGAGATGCTTATGAGGTTCTTAGGGATGGGATTATTGCAAGCAAGTTTTGAGGTGGTTTGATGATCCACATTTGTCTCTTTCTGTATATACATTTTATTCAATGGATTTGGGGCAGTTTTTATCAGCTCTTCTTCTTCTTCATGCTTGGTGGTTGTAATAACTGATGCATGCAATATTGCACGACAAAAACTTGTGTGAGATGGTCTCACGGTGAAACGATTCGCACGAGACTTGTTTTATTGTGTGAGATGATTCGTGCGAGACTTGCTTTATTGTGTGAGATGGTCTCAGGTGAGACGATTCGCCCGAGACTTGTTTTATTTTATAACTTGTTCGGTTGTGCAAAAAAACAAAGAACAAAAATTTGTATGAGATGGTCTCACGGTGAGACGATTCGCACGGGACTTTTTTTATTTTTGTACCTTGTTCGGTTGTGCAAAAAAGACAAATTTGTGTGAGATGGTCTTACGGTGAGACAATTCGCATGAGACTTGTTTTATTTTGTGACTTGTTGGTGCTGCAAAAAAGAAAAGATTATGCACCAGCCGGGAATCGAACCCGGGTCTGTACGGTGGCAGGGTACTATTCTACCACTAGACCACTGGTGCTTCGTCGGCATGGCTTTTTTCTAATAAATCTATATACTATTTCAGGAATTCATATCTTCTTTCCTCTATTATCTTTCAAATTATTTATTTCATGATTACAGACTATACAGATGTTATTACAAGTCGAGATATGAATTCTGCACAAATGCAACTTATGTTGAACCAATTTGAACTGCAAATTTCAGTTTTGTCATTCCATAGATCATCTAATTATGGAAGAAGTTCTTGACAGATTCATATGCAGACCAGCAGATTGCAGCAGCTGGTGCATGAAACAGCATCCTCGGCGCCCACCCACGCATTAGCCCTCCGTACCCATCCTTCTTCTTGATTGTCCGAACCACGTCCACAATCGAGCTACTCGAAAACCGGTCACACCCACAAACACCCTGCATTATCAAAGAAAGATTCATTCAACATGCCTTCACTTATCCTAGAATATTAGCATATGTATAACTAAAGCTCTAATAGTGATTAAGAGCTCATAATCAGTTTGGTCTCGACCTATTATGTCCGAGCCAAAATTATATCGTCTTGACAGATACAATTATTTATCCGCCCAAAACATGCATGCTTTCAGCGGATAGATAATTTTATCTTTAAAATCAAACACTGTTAAACTATGATTTGTCTTCCAATTATCCTGTCCTGTGTTACACCAGAAGTTTTTTCAAATACAACAAGAACCCCCACATACCTGGCACTGCAGCTGAGTCTTGACGACGTCAAGAGGAGTCGTCAAGACCGCAGCCAACGCGCCAGCTGCAGCGCCAGCCGTGGCGTGCACCAACAAGTTCTCATCTTCGACCCCACTCTCGGGCGAAACCTTCACCAACCACCTCTTCGCCGCCTCGTAAGTAGCGAAGTGAACGGCCGTAAAGGGCGCGTTCATGACAACCGTAGTCCTATAACTCGCGTACAACGCCCCGACCCCTTCTTCGACCACCACCCTCTTCACGCAATCCCACACGCCCCGATACGGGCTACCTTTTAGCTGCAGCCTCTGCTTCACCACATCCATCGGTGTGAAAACCGCATCACTAGCAACCGTAGCCAACACCCCGGAAGCTGCATGAGCTGCCGGGCTGTTCGCATGGCCCGAGGACAGAAACTTCTTCGATGACTCGTACACCGAGAAGTAGACCGCATGGGCCGGGCCCGCGCCAAGTCCCATCGCTGCAATGCCGCGGTAGAGCCCGCGCGGGCCTTCGAGCCTGAGGATCGAGCCGAGGGATTGGCGTAGGGTTATCGCCGAGGTCGTCTTTGAAGAAGTGATGGCTTGCATTCGAGTTTTCAGAGTATCAACAGGGAACATAGCCATGTGCTCAACAGAGCCGGCTATGGAGCCTGCAATCATGTACTGCCAAAACTCGAGGCCGTCGTGAATCGGGGTGATTTCCGCCGTGGCTGCCATGGTGGTGATGGGAGTGTTGAGGAACAGGGGAAATGGATGATGTGTTTAATAGATTGGCATTTGGGATCGCTTTCGAGGTGAATTGAGTTGACTGTCTTCATGCATGACTTGAGAATCAGAGATGAAGATATGTTTGCTTTATACTCCATGATTAAGGTCCAACTTTTGAAGAAGAATTATTACAAGGAAAATTGGGCATTAAAGCAGGGGAAATAGTTTATGTACATTTTTGTGTTATTTCTTCCTTGTTGAATGTAGCATTAACATCGTATATTGCTTAAACTTTACATTAGTGATGGCAATTGTTAATGATATATATAATTTTATTTATATCCACTTCCTGTGATACTCCCTCGCTGAACTCTTAATCTGGATTTTTAACTAGGACCGATTCTTGCGTTCGTTATCCCATTGTGCTTAGGAGAATCGAGAGATGGGGACGAGGGAAAAGCAAATGGAGAGCATTTTTTGTCCTCCCAATCACCATCACATCTTTCTTTTATACTCCGAATAAGTTGATCATCAACGTGTGGCATCCACAAATTCCCATGCACATACAAAGAAATAAAGGACGAATTTTATGTCCTCATATTTTTAGGTTCTCTTTTCTTTAGCAATCCACAAAATAACCTGCATGGCTGATTCTTTGCGTGATTCCACCAAAAATTACCTCATTTTGGATGGTTGTAGTTTTGAAAAATTCCACATAAACTAAAAATTGCAAGATGTAAAATCAATTCATTTATTTATGTGATTTCCTCACTCTTGTGGGCTGGATTCTCAAAATTTTCCTATGGAGAAGAGACCCAAATGAGTGATAAATTTAATATGTTGTTCTCTGCATGAATTTAATTCAAGATATGGGTGTGAGCTTTTAACTCTGGCATCATAAAAAAATTTAGTCTCTTCCAATTTATTAAGGAATGAATATTCCAACACTGATTGGAGTATAATTTTGTGATATTATATAATACACACCTTATTGGAATAAAAGATTTCGTGCACGTTAAAACAATTGCGAGGATAAAAGAGAAGAGCATCTAAAACAGGGAATAATTCAGTATAATCATGAAAGTGTTACTAGGAATAATGATTATTGATCGCCTCTTAAATTATGATTTTTTTTTCAATTTATATGTAAAAAGGATATATATATATATACCTTCTTATACGTACTTCTTATACGTATTTCATTATTATCGTAAAAATTTGTATTACAATCAATAAGGAGTTTAGAGACCGACTGATGGGAAAGAGAGCATGAATTGAAGATTTATATTAATTGTTTATTTGATTTATTATTTGAATGGACTTTATTTTATATTTGGGTACTTTATTTTACTTAGCTTTATTTTACTCATGAGACATGGTATTTATATTTCATGTTGATATTTTTAGAGTTGTTTTATTGATTAATTGAGGGCCCGCTTGGTTGGGAGTAATGAGGGTGGAGAATGAAAATGAATAGAGATTAACGAGGATTCATTACTATTAGTAGTGTTTGATATTATTTATTGTATATGAATGAGATCATAAAAACAAGTTAAAAAAGAGTAATCACTAACTACATAGTGATAGGAATTAAAGTGGGGAGAAACAAGATAGCAATTACCCACTTGCAATTTGCGGATGATGTCTTAGTAGGAAAAGCTTCGGAAAAAAAATGCAAAGTATTTGAGGGTAATCCTACGGATATTCGAAATTGCATCCGGTCTTAAGGTAAATTTTCACAAAAGCTCACTTCATGGTGTGAATGTTCAGCCCCGACTATTGGAGTTTCTAGTTGGGTTCTTGCAATGCAAAGTGGGAAAAATCCCTTTTACATATTTGGGTCTACCAATTGGAGCTAACTTCAGGAAAAAAGAAGTATGGAAGCCATTGATCGATAGATTCAAACAGAAACTCTCGGGTTGGGAAAGAAGATACTTATCATTTGGAGGTCGATTGGTTGTTTTGAATTCGGTTCTATCAGCTTTGCCAGTGTACTATCTCTCCTTTTTTTAAAGCCCATGTGAGTGTACTTTCAGCATTAAAAAAACTGCAAATAAACTTTCTTTGGAGAGGGTAAGGGGGAGAGTCGGAAAATTGCCTGGGTAAAGTGGGAGTCAGTGTGTCGGAGTAAAATTAGGGGGGGTCTAGGAGTGAGGGATATTAAAGCCTTTAATGTGGCTTTGTTATGTAAATGGTTTTGGCGGTGGATCTCAGGGGATAGATCTCTTTGGGTCAAAGTAATAGAGTCTAGATATGAGTCATTTAAGTGGGTGTCAGATATAAGTTCAATTAGTAAAAATTGGTCACTATGGTGGAAAGACATGTATGAGTTGTGGTGGAGTCAGATTGGGGGTGTATTAAGATAGAACTTGTTTTTCTCATTAGGAAATGGAAATTTTATTAGATTCTGGGATGATCCTTGGGTAGAGAAGGGAGTCCGTTTAAAAGAAAGATTTTCGGTGCTATGCAATTTATCAATTCAAAAAGAGGAAGTGATTGGAAATTTTTGGGATGTGAGAAGTGAGTCTTGGGCTTTCAAGTGGGGTCGAGAGTTTAATGCTAACGAATTTCTTGATTATTTGGAGTTATGACATTTGATTCACAGGTACAAAATAAACACAGGAATTCTCGGAGTCGTGGAGGTGGAAAGGCTCGATGAAGAATCACTTCTCTACAAAGGAGATGTATGATTTGATTGTGGAAGCTTATTCAAGTGTAGTAGAGTTACAATTTTCGTGGAGGAAGTTGTGGTGGAAGGCGATCCCATCCAAAATTTTAGGTTTTTCTTGGAAGGTTGTTCGCGAACGAATACCTACAAAGGATAATTTAATGAAGCGAGGTCTCACTTCTGGCTTGGAAGATGGCTTATGTTCACTGTGAAGATGTACTGATTAGTGTGAAATTTGCTCGAAATTCTTGTGCATTTATTACTAATTTTATTAGGATTTCATGCATTTTCACATTAAATTAGACTAATTGTGCTTAATTGTAAAAATATTTGTTGTGGTGCATTTTTATTAAAAATTGAATTAAATTCATGGAATTAATTGTTTGAATTATTATTTGGGTTTATTTGAAATATTGCTACTCATTTTAATTAAGGGCTCAACTATATACCCCTCTAACATTATTAGATACTCCGCCCAGAATATATTTATTTTATATTTGATATATCTTTGTTGAAATTTATTTGTTATTTCAACAAAAATGTGTAAATATATTTTTGGAAAAATTGTAAAAATATTTTTTAAGTAAATATCTATCAAAATTTAGTTAATTCTTCGATAAAAATATAACAAAAATAGAATGTGTATATTATAAAAGTGTGTATCTAATATGTACGGAGGGGTATATAGTCTGGGCCTTTAATTAATTGAGGCCCAAGAAGTTATTGATTTATTTGATCCACATATAAATTTAATTCTTGGCCCAATGTTATTGCAAGCCCATTTATATTAATTTTGTGTAGCGAGGAAAAGAAGCTGATGGATTCACACATTTGACCAAGTCTGATGAAAAAGGAAACGTGGCTAACCATAGACCATTTTCAACAAGCCACAGGCTCCTCACTTATGTTGGTGATTTGGTTCAATTTTTTTGGGAACAAATTAAGGGGTCACTTATGTGGATGATTTTGTTCGATTTCTTTTGTCACTTATGTTGGTGATTTGGTTCAATTTTTTTGGGAACAAATTAAGGGGTCACTTATGTTGGATGATTTTGTTCGATTTCTTTTGGAAATACATTATGGGAATTTGGGGTGGGTTAAAAAAAAAAAAAACCATAGACTACTCTATCTTATCTTCTGAATCCCAAAACCAGCTATCAATGTTGAAGGAGCTTTCCCATGGAAATTCGCAGCCCACTTTCCCTTAATTAATGGCTGAAATGGATGAAGCCATACATTGGAAATTCCCACAGGCCACAACCGAGAACCACTTGATGAAAATTGGAATTCGCGCCACCATTTCGAATCAATTTGCCACTTCTCGCCGGAATTGAGAGTGAAAAGCGTCCAGCCCCTGTTTCAACCTCGCCGGAAATGCTCGAAGCTTGCCGGAATCCATGGCAGCTTCACAACCGCTACTCACTACCGCCGATTGAAGCCGCCACCGCCTCAATCAGCTGCACCACTCTTCGCCGCCGTCCACGCTGAAAATGGAAGAGCCGACGCTCTCCTCCTTCACGCCGGAATTAATGGCCGTTGCTCAACCAGCTGCCGCTCGAAAACCGCCGCACGCCCACGCCCCTGCTCAATTAATTGCTCCTGGAAAGGAAAATTTTATCTGGAATTCGCCACCAATAGCCCTGTTCCAGCCATTAATCTCGCCGAAAAGCACATCCATTCAAGCCGGAAATTAATTGTCACCATCGTTGGAAATTACGCTCGCCGGGGAGAAACTCATGTCTTGAAGGTCGTTGCAGCCTGATTCAAAGGGAGAGGTGTTACGGAGACCAGGCCCATCCAAAAAAAAAATATAGAGGTCCTGTGCTATATTTTAAAATGAGACCCTAAATTATAGTGCAGGAAGATTACTTCAATAAATACTTCAAATGTTAATAATCAAATTCATAGCATACAAAATTTCAAACCAAATAATAATTACCCACCTTCTTCTTTCTTCTCCCTTTCTCTATTCCGTTCTTTTTCTTTTCTTCACGTTTACAACACGAAGTCTGCATTATCCCACTCAATCCGAGTAATACAGATCCGATTTTGCCTACTCTCTATTGACTAATGAGAATAAAAATGGTGAGATTTGAAAATACAAAATAGAAATAGCAAGAGTAATATTTTTTTTCCTCCTAATCAATTTTCATTCCTCCTCTTCTTCTCCTCTCTCTCAATCACTATTTCAGTTTTTACATCCAAGTACATGATATTTTCGATTCTGGTTATATGAAAAAAAAAGGTACAATTTTTTAATATTTTGTCAAACTTTTAGCTTATTTTCGAAAAATATTATCAAAATTTTGTTTGATTGACTTTTTCAAATTATTCCTTCTTATTTGATTTTTCTCCAAAAGAATATATTTTTTCGAAAAATAATCAAGAGATTTGTTTGGGTTGTTTGTTAAAGATATTTTGATTTATTTATTTATTTGCTTATTCTTTCATCTTTTCTTTTTCGCTTCTGAGATATTTTTAACATTACAAACAAAAACTATTTGATTTTTTTACTACTTTTTTCTTTTTCTTTTTCATTATTTTAGGGCTTTTTTTTAAAAAGAAAAATCATTATGCATTTGTAAGTTTTTCCATTAATTAAGGGTGGATGCACATATTTTGAGAGAAAAAAAAAGAAAGAATGTATTTATAATATTTTATAAATATTCTAATTAAAAAAATGCAAAGTGTGTGTACTATTCAGAGATGTGGGTGCATATAATTTGGGTTTTTCTTAAATCTTAAGTTACGACACAAATTAAGGAGGAGGGAAAAAATTGGGCCCCTGAATTTTGAGGCCCTGTGACATGTCACTTGACACACCCCCTAATGAACGCCCCTGACGGAGACGGATCCCCTCCATTTAATTTTTTCTCAAGATAACATTTATTATCAGGGATATATACATAATTAAAATAACTAATAAATATATAAATTTATGGAATTCATGATAATAAGTGCTACTTATATTAAATGGAGGAAATTGAGTAAAAATTAAATGGAGGGGATCCAACTCCGAGGTGTTACACAGGTAAATCACGTTTTTTCAATTTTTGCCAAAAAATGCTTGGACCGTGCGACATGTTTGCCTTGGCCCATGCCACCTTTGTGAAGGGCCCATGCGAGGCAAGTCGAAGTAATTCGCACGGGCCAGCAGAAAACCATGCGATGAGTGTCGAATTAATTCGCATGGGCCAGCAGAAACTTCGCACGACCATGCGATGGGTGCCGAATTAATTCGCACGGGCCAGCAAAATTTCGAATGATCGTGCGACAACAAAGAAGAGCCCGTGCGAGGTGAGATTTCAGAAAATTAATGTGAGCTTTTGAAGCCCATGCCACCAGCCCATTGATATAAAAGGAAGCAACTAGATAAGGAAAAGAAATCAGATTATCACACGCGGCAGTTTTCCTCTCTCCAAGATTGTGCGGAGCTCCTCTCCCCCCCCCCCACACCCCCCCACACACACAACACACATTAGATTAGGGTTTAGTTTTTCTTGCAATTTCTTAGTAAGATTTTAGTGGATTCTTAATTTCTTGCAAGCATTTGAGCTATTGGAACTCCATTGAGAGGTGATATTTTTCCTTTATATTTCATTTAGAGGTTTATTTTCTATGTTCTTAATTTTTGCTTTAACTTTGTTATTGGCTGGTTTAGATTAATTATGGGCTAGTATTTGTGAGCTTTGGATGTTGGATATTATGTGAGAATTGACTAATTTATTGTGTATGTGCTTGGATTTTAATTTGTGGTTTAATTGAGCTTTAGCTATTTGTTCTTCTTTTATTATGCATTTTGATTGAGTGAGCAAAAAGCAAGAGTTGATCTTGTTCGATTGAGAGTTTAATTGACTTGAATGATTTGTTAAATGCTATTGTTGAGACGTCTATTACACCGAGAGGGGATAGGTCGTTAAGAACTCCCACAATTAAGCACTAGGTTGATGTAACGAGAGTTAATCAATTAAGTGAGGGTTTATCGTAGTTCAATCATTTGATAAGTTAACTTTTGATGCATGTATACAATAGGTCTTGGATTTAATTATATCTAATGAGATTTGTGTTGTGATTTGTGGATATTGGCTGATTGGGTTCTTTGATGATGGATTTATTGAGTATTAATTAATTGTATATATTAGATGGTGTATTAGACTTCATTAGCAAGAAGCGATAGTTGAGCTAGTGTAGACGAGTGCATTCATTGAGGGATATAAGAGATTAATTGCTTTAGTTAAGTACTTAGACCGTCGAGAGAGGCTAAGGACTTTAGAACCCTCCTAATCAAGCATTAAGTTAATTGAACGAGAGTTTGTTAATTCAATAAGGTTTAGACTTAGCTTAAGAAGCCAATGAAACAAAATATCGACATAGATTAAATTAGGTTCAAGGATCTCATAATTGAAAACATCCGAAGCACTTCAATCCTCACTTCGTCTAAGTTGGTTGAATTAGGTAGTTTAATTTAGCTTGCTTTGGTTTATTTTTGTTAAACCAAAAACCCGAAAATATTTATCGCTTTCATAGTTTAGTAGCACTCCATTTTTTTATTATCTCATTGCACTAGGATTATCTCCCTAGGGTTCGATATAATTTTATTACTTGGTCAAGCTTACGTACTACATTGATTCTATACACTTGTAGGCCGTGTGAATTTTGTGTGAACAAATATGCGTATCAGGTACATTGGAATCCTCTAATCACCTCTTATTCTCTTGCCCAATTGCTCTACTAGTTTGGCAAGCCTTATTGTCTTGGCTTGATAAGTATATCCCACATACCTCGACAACCCGAGATCATTTTATTGAGTTTGTGGAGTCAGAAGAGGGTCAGATTAGAAAGAAATTTTTTGGATTAATTTGGCAGACTGCTCTTTGGAAAATTTGGAAAATCCGTTATAGTTTGATATTCAAAGCGAGTTCGTATACTTTGAATGAACTCATTGATGGCATCAAATACTGTTCATGTAAGTGGATTCGATCTCATTACCCCTTAACTTTTGCTTATCAATTTATTAGTTGGCAGTGTAATCCTTTAGAATGCATACCGGCAAAATTGTAAGTATTTTCTTGTAATATCCTTTGGTGTACCCGCTATATATTTCACCTTTATCTTTTAAAAAAAAAAAAACTACGTAGTGATTACCCCTTAATGATATCTATTACCATTGTCATTTTAAATTTATATCAAGCGCCTCCTGAATTAATTTCTCTTTGCGTGTCCATTGAGTATTACGTTCCCGCAGCAAGGGTGTAAATGGCGCTTGGCGGTCGTCGGGCGGTCGAGTACGACCAAGCACCAAGGAGGCCTAGGCGGGGGCCTAGGCGGGGCCAATATTTTTTTATTTTTTAAATTTTTTTCTAAATATATATTAATAAAAATGTACATTATACAATAAATTATAAATTTAGAACATAATTAATACCCAAATGAATTTTTCACAAAACACAACATGTCAATAAACCTCTGCTTCTGAATGATCCCCTCTGTCATCCACTTGCTCTTGATCTCAAAGACCAAGTCTTTCATTCGCGACTGCGCTTTTTCGTTGAATAGAGCACACACCACATTCTAATATGAAATAGTGTTACATACCATTTTTTGGAACCAAAATATGAATTTCTGGCGAACTGCTTCATAAACATCTGCTTCTGTGATGCCTGGTTCTTGTTGACGAGTTTGCTCACAAAACATCCTACATATAACAAATATTCATATAAAAACAATTACATATTTATAATATATTTGTAAAAATAATAAATTACTCACTCTATGTATGGTTGAACCTTGGGTGTGTTCATCAAGACGTGCGACTGTATCGTCTCTTCTTCCTAGTTATTTCTGACTTACTTTGCCTTCAGTTTTGATGGACAACATCTGAGCATTGAATGATAATTGTGTCTCAGTATCACAACCAGGAAACAACTTCTGATCGACAGATTTAAGCATCTCAAAATATCTCTGCGAACGAGGATTTGGTTCCTCTTCCATGGCATTGTCGTGACCACCCAAACCAGACTCATCAATCATCGGATGATAGCTTTGGAATTCATCCACCGGTGTCTCAGAGCATGGAGTAGGAGAATCACGGCTTGAACCACCAATCTAAAATCTCTCACCTCCACTACTACGAAACTGATCATAGAAGACAACCACTGTTTCAAGATTATAATTCCACCGGGTTTCACCATGTACGGTCCAATTGTAATAGTATGGAATAAAACCAGACATCAAGAGATGAGTTTGAACCTCATCAATGCTCAAAAATCTCTTGTTACCGCACTTTTTTCTTGAACAAGGACATCTAATCTGGCCATACCTATCCATGCACTGTGGATTACGAGAGACAAACTTAGTAAACTCATTAATGTTCTCGTAAAATTCAGGGTTGATCGATCCTTGTATCAGACGAGGCATTTGATACATCCAACGACGATCAGGGAGTTCTATCTGATTTAAATTAAGAATACATCACATTAGAATTATAAAAAAATTCGCCAGAGTTTCGACTGTAAACAAGCATATCCGATTTTTTAAAACAAAAAATCCACTATATATAATCATACATCAATTACACAATTACATCAATTACACAACAAAATTCTAAAAAAATTAGGATTAATCTCCAATGAAAGTAGATTTATCCATAAATAATTAATGTACAACATGCAAATAATGCTAAACTTATCACAAATTGAACACACAAATTATGCTTTATATCTAACATGTATTTTATCAAGAAAATAAACTTTATTCAACATTAGAAATTAAACGGTAAAAATGTAAAAACATACGGTCAAATTGAAGCAACGAGCACAATGTGACAATGGACCCGAATGATTGCAACCAACACGTTGAAACAATATTTTTTCACATTTGAGAGATTTTTTGAAGGTTGGGGGGTAAATTTTCGCGAATGAAAAGGAAAGAAAAGGGCAGTGGCTGTTCTATATTCGACATTTAGCGACCGTTTTTTCGGTCGCTAATTATGAACATCGAATCGGGTAATAATTGCCCACCTACCCGCTTTCGAATTTTCAAATTTAGCGATCGAAAAAACGGTCACTATTTTTAATAATATATTACCGACCGCCATGCCAGTCGCTATATTTTCAGTCAGCAAATTAGCGACCGATTAGGCGGTCGGTATTCGGTCGGAAAATTATCCTTTTGACCATTAGTCAACATCGGTCGCTAATTACATAATTAGCGACCGCGCTCAGGCGGTCACTAATTTTCGGTCGGTAAAACCCTCTTTTTTGTAGTGGTATGAGAGTTGAAGATTGAATTGAAAAGAGTTGGGTTTAATTCCCTTTCCCGTATTTTAATTGTTGTTCTCCGGTATTCTTATGAATCAACGGGTTTAACATATTAATTGCGAAGATCATATTATCCGATATTCAATGAGTGAATCATGATGGTATCGCTTTATCGTTGCGCCATTTTCATTAGAGAATTAATATAAATAAATGGAATAATTAATTATATTGATTAACATTTTTGCCGCAAACGTACACATATATCCAATTTTCTATTTTTAAAAAATTATGTTTAGTTTTCAATATTTAGTTTCTATTTGTAATTATATTATGATTTTTACTTAATTAAATTATGATACATCAAGAACATTACGGAATACTAAAAAACTGAAAATAGATAATTTAGTTTCATTTTAATATTTTTTAATTAGAAAACAAATTGTAACTGACCGAACAACAGTAACACAACATTAATAACATACACCATGCTAATTATATGCAAATATAGGAGTATATATTTTTACTGAATTGTATTATGTACGTTGTATTATATGTATTTTGACATTTTACATCATTTAGGTTAAAATTATACTCACTTTCCCTCATAATAAATTTATTTTTGTTTATATCCCAAAATATCTTCCATACTTTTATAATTGGAATAACATTAAATTATAGCATAAAATCATTTTA
Organism: Prunella vulgaris; assembly: GCA_026898435.1. Taxonomy (NCBI): domain Eukaryota; kingdom Viridiplantae; phylum Streptophyta; class Magnoliopsida; order Lamiales; family Lamiaceae; genus Prunella; species Prunella vulgaris. Next base: position 193,017 of record JAPKLY010000522.1, read on the forward strand.
TATTCAAATTATATAAACTCTCACTTTTCAACAATACTTAAAACAAAATTATGTCATATTAGGTGTGAGTAATGCGGGCGGACAGTTATAATATATTTGACCTTAATTAAATTGAAGGCAATGTGTGTAGATGGCCTTATTATAATTAAGGATGTTACCAAGAATAATAGGGCATTGTTTGATTAACTTCCTTTTCTGATTCAAAAAAAGAATCAAAACTATATGTTGTAGAAGATGAAAAGACAATTAGTCGTAACAAATCTTGGTAGTGTAGTCACCTAATTGATTACCAACTCATCACCTTATCCTGTTTCATACTTTTTACTTATGTCAATCAACTCCCAAAGACGTGTATTGAAAGAGTTTTCGATTTTTAAGCCGACAAAGACACGAGGCCGTTGAGAATACACTAATGACCAACTTGGTCCGCTCATTGTCGCCTTGCCCCCTTTTGACACATTTACATTATTAAATTTTTAATATATAAAATATTTATAAAATCTATATTAGTATTTATATTATAAATAAGAATAAATTAATTTAATAAATATATTTTAGACCAATATATAAACATCATATGAAATATAATAATTGATATCAACGTATTTAGAGGTAAAATTAGTTTTTAAATATATTATTAATATCATAAATTTATTTTTTATTTTAAATATGTAAGAATATATTATACAATATTATTAAAAATAAAAATCTCATCTAGGATGGGTCGATCCGCCCCACCCTGTGACCCGCAGCAGGTCGACCCAACCTGACCCGTACATAAAGTGGGGCAGGTCTGGATCTTCTAATACCCGGCCCCACCTGCCCCGTTGCCATCCCTAATGTAAAAGGAAAAAATATTTTCTAATAAAAGGGAAATGACACTCTATTTTGAGAGCTTGTTCCGATATTTTTCAACACATAAAATTAAACAACCGCAAGTGTATGATGTCAATCGTAGGATGTTAAATATGAGTCAATCCCACGAGAAAGGGTTAGTGTAAAAGTGCAATGAATTGGTTTCGTTCTTTCTAGAGAATCACTTAATTAATGGTGTTGTGAACTTAAACTAATTTTAAATTACCTACTAAAAATGTCACTAGCAAGAAAATATAAATAACAACCAAATGAATGATCAAATTAAGTTTCATGCAATCCTAATCACAAAATGGACAATTAACAATCAATAAGTGAAAAATAGGTTTCAAGGCATTTACAATATCTAGACACCCATTTATGATTAAAAACTCACTCAATTAGTATTGTGTTAGTTCCTATAGGGATGATCACTTAAGAAATGTTAATTAATTTTTCAATCTAACTAACCCAAAGGAAACAACATACAAGCTTGTATTTCTACCTAACAAGTTGTTGCAACCTAAAATAGCATATATGATCATTAAATTCCCTCCCAATAAATTATTTCTCTTTCAAGCTCATATTAAATTGGGTCATGCACTTAAGTTCTATTAGTTAATCCAATTTCTAAATTTAAATTAACTAACAATAAATAGCATATTATCATTTGCAACTAATAACATGCTTTCAAAATAAGTTTGAGCACACAAATAGAAATAGCCACACAAATATAAAATAAACAAGATATTAAACCATAAATTTCAATCTAAATATTTACAAAGGCCTAGAACTAAAAGTGTTCTAGCCAACAATCATGTTCTTAACTATTACAAAAATTAAATAACAAAACTAAAAATAAAAAAAAGGAAAAAGAAAACTTAGTCTCTAGTAGATGATGGAGAATGAAATTCCAAACCTAAAGCATCCTTTAAAGCTCCAAAATAATGGAAAAATGAAAAAATAAGGTGAAAACAACTTCAAGTGTGTGTGAGTCTGTGCTGAAAGCTGCTGCAGTAATTCTCTCTCTCTCCAAAATCTGAAAATGTATTTATAGTGTTTGGATTAGGGCTCAAGAATAAAAAAAATAAAAAAATAGCCCAAATTCCCCCTAGTTTCTAAACTTCATAAAACTATCCCAACTATTCATTTTTTCTCTCAGCATAAGAAGAAAAGGTGTGCTTTCAAGAGTGACACTTCTTTAAGTTGTAGCAATTTGCTCCTCTTCATGTGCCCCAAATTCTTAAATTTCGAGAAGCAAATGTTGAGTTAGGCGTGATCACATCCAAACAGCTCTTCCCCAATTCTCAATAACTAAAACACGTATGTTGATAGAATTTACTGATTGTGTTCGTTTATGTGGCTTTACGACGGATTAATTCTACCAAACAATAATCTTATGATTTTATGTTCTTGGGGAGGGAGAGTAGAGAGTTTAGAGAGTTTAGAGAGAGAAATATTGCAATGAAGATTATATTGATTGTGTGAAATTATAATCTCTGAATAGTACAAGAGAGGTCTTATTTATAGGTGTGCGAGTGTGAGACGGCACCTTACGAGCCTATGTGGCTTCCGGTGTTGACGAGGGTTCCTTACCCTCGTCTTGATCTCTCACACTGTTTCCCCTATCGCGCCTCGTCCTACTACTATGCCTTAGACTAGATGGGCCTCATTAAAAACTTCGCCGTAAATCACCCTTGTGGATAAACCGGACGGAGGGAAAAAGAGTGCGCCACCGGGGTTCTGCTGACAAAGGGCGAGCTTCCGAGCCTTGACCAGATTCCAGAGTATCGCACAGTGATGTACCACAGTCGGGCGAGCTCTGGGCCTTCCACAGGCGGGCGAGCTCTGGTCCTTCCCCAGCTCGGATGGGCTCTGGAGACCTGGCAAACCTTGGGGATTATTTCTGAAACCGACGTATTAGTTCGCCATATCAACATTTGCCCCCCAGCTCGCGCGCATCATGACTTTGTCCAATGTGTGGGCGAGCTGGAGAACTTGAGGTCTGGCGAACTATTTCCGGGGGTGCCGAGCTAGTAGGCGAGCTGCGCCTCAGAGGTCGCTTCGGCCGACACGATGCAGGATCCCAAGCGTCACGCAAGTCTCTTGGTATCTCGATTCCCGCCCACAATAATAACTTTTCAAATTCTTTGCAAAAGGGTCCCTGATCTTCCGGGAATTTCGAGCTCGCGCCCAGCGTCTATAAATAGGCGGAAATGAGGAATTTCCTCACTTTTGCTTTCTCACTTCTCAGAGCACATTTCTGGCGATCATCCCTCTGCATCAGACGAGTCTCCGAACGTCTCCCAAGGTAGAAATCCGGATTTCTCCTTTCTCTCCTTCCTTGTTCCTTGCTTTCGGACGCCTACATTATGTCTGAGAACTCTTCCAGCCGTACCCCCCCGCATCGTGATCTGGGCAAAGGACAATGACCGATGACCTTCCAAACCCCCAAGAGGCACATGTGGTCCTCTCATCGAGCTCTGGGGCGAGCTCTGAAACCTCCCCGGGCAGTAGCGAGCTCTTGGGGTCAGTTCGCTCTGACTCCAGTGAGCAATCTACTAGCTCCGGTGAGGAATTGCCCCTCCGCAAACTCTGGGATTACTCAGAGCGAGCTCACGGAGGAGCTGCGACCCCCGTTGAAGAGGAGGCCGCCGAAATTGGGGCCAAGGAGGAGGTCGCCGAGGTTGGGCCTGGCGACCTTGCTGGCGAGCTGGCCCGCGAGGTCGACGAAGAGGTCGGCGAGGATATGGGGACGGAGGTCACTTATGAATACCTCAGTTTCATCAACTTTCCCTTTCCCAAGCTCCCTGAACATCAAGTCTCTGCCGAGGTCGTGAACGAGTTCGACTGGGGCGAATATGTGAGAACCCACGGGGCGAGCTTCCCCCTACCCCGACGAGCTCCAATTCGAAAAGCCGCTGGCAAGTCTGACCTTAAGGCTAGCGGGGTGGAGAGCATCATGAGCGAGTTCGCCCTTCCGGACATTCGGAGGCGGTTCCGTATCCCGCTGGACATTTTTATGTATCCCGCTGAGGAGAAGGAGCGAGCCGACCTCCCCCCTGCCGGGCTCACAGCCATGAACTATCACACTTTGAAGGCGGGGCTCACCCTTCCCCTCCACCCCATCATTGGGCAGTTTTTGGCGGACACGGGCCTCGCCATTACCCAACTCACTCCGAACGCATGGAGCAATCTGTTGGCAGCCCTGACCGTCTTCGGCCTCGAGGGCTATGAAAATCGACTGAGTACGGCGTAGATCAACGAGCTCTTCATCGTGATCAGACAAGTGAGGGAGGGGAAGGGATATTATTCTTTCCAAGCTCGCCCGGGGAGCAAATTTTTAGGCGACCTCCCCAACAAAATCCGGGATTGGAAGGAGCAATTCTTCTTTATCGTGGGGGATTGGCGAGCTTCTGATGGTCGTGGAGGGCGTATCCCTACTCCCGAGACATATGGGGAGGCGAGCTGTAGGTCGCATACCTTAGTGTGTGTGCGTCGGATTAGATTACTGATCTAATCTATCTTTTTGCAGGTTTGAAGCGCCACAAGTCGAGCCGTGGGAAACCGGAGGTTTCGATTGGCTTCGAGTTTGTGCGGACGGTGTGTTGCTTGAGGGAGAAGAAGGATCATGAGATCGAACACTTGTGCCAACACCACTGCCGCAGGCTCGCCGGCCTCATCACTTCACCACACCACCTCGCTGCTCAAGGTTTTGCACTTCTCCATTTTGAAGTTCTGCCAGCTCACTGCTCCGTATATTGAGGTCGCCTGACCTACTTGATCATCTTGTGCAGGTGTAGGTCCTACTGCCGAGCTCCCACCTGTTAAAGTTCCTGAACAATACTATTTCTTAGCTCGACAGCTCAGGATGGGCAAGCCTCGCCTAGGGAGGGAAGGTATCCCCTCGGGGGCGGTCCTGGATGCCACAAAAAAGCTCGAGCTCGCCAAGGCAGCTGATAAGGCCGGGGGCCCGGGTTCACAAAGGACCTCGGCGCCTCCTCAAACAAAGGAGAAGGTCGCCGCCACCAAGAAGGGAGCGGGTCGAGGCTCGGATTCTGAAAGGGGTACCCAACCCCCTCCGCCCCAGCAGACGAGGCGAGCTCTCCACCGGGGGGATGGCTCGCGGGTGAGTGAGGAGGAGGCTCGCCCCACCAAACGAGTTAGGGCCGAGGGAGGCTCCGGATCAACCCCAGCAGGGTCAGGGCGAGCCCTTGCTGTCCAATCTTCTCAGGAGCCCCCAACTCCTCAGAGTGCGCCCTCGCCGCCTCCCTACGGGGTCCCTATTCGGGATGATACCCTGCTTGGGCTCAATCCCGATAGGTTTGGGTAAGTGGGCGACCTCTTTTGAAGTTGGAAGCCTTTGTAACTTCTATGATTTTTGCTAACTGATTTGAGTATTGTGTAGGTATACTCCCGCCGAGTTCCCGCAGCGACCTGAATCTCTCCATATCGCCCAGCGGTGTAGGGCCCTGAGCTCATCGAGGGACCTTCCTGATGGGGCGGCTCGCCGGGTTTTTACTGAGGCCCCTAAGTACCTCTCCGCCTCAGAGCTCGGCATGATCGAGAGGCAGAAGCCTGCCGACAAGGCGAGGCTGGCGATGCACTACGCCTGTGCGGCAATGGCGGCGGCCCAGCTCGTCGGTGATAATGTCGCCGCCGCTGATAGAGCTCGCCATGATGCGAAGAAGGCGCTGACCAAGGTGGGCAACGAGCGAAAGAAGGCCCTCGAGGAGCTGGCGAGGGCAGAGACCAAGGCAAAGGCCTCACTGGAGGCGGAGCGGCTTGCTATCAGAAAAGCATAAAAACTTCAGGCCGACCTCCGCCAACAACAGGCCGAGCTGGATGAAGCTCGCCGGACACTTGCTGCTCGGGAAGAGGAGCTCGCCCTGACCCGGGTTGAGGTAGGGCTCCTCCGTGATCAGAGCCGAGGGAACTCAGAGGAGTGCCGGAAGCTGCGGGAAGAGGTTGCTGCTAAGGCTCTGGAGATCGCCGAGCTCAAGAGCCGTTCTGACACCGCCATCACTTCTGAGGCACTTGAGCTCGCCGAGGTGGTCGCCACCGATAAGGGCTTCGTGCTCTGCTTTGCTGAGGTTATCCGCTCCTTCCAATGGGCGCGGATTAACAATGACAGTGAGTGGGAAGCCCTCGTCAGCGAGTTTGAGGATTGCTTGGAGAAGTCCTCGATCCCCCCTGGCACGGAGTTGAATATTGGAGACCTCGCGGGCTATGGGATCAATCTTGACGCTGCTCGTAAAAAATTCAACATTATCCAGATGAAGCAGGTCTTGACTGCTGACCTCGCCCAAGAGACTGAAGGTGCCGAGGGGGATGTTGGAGGCGAGGCCCGCCGACAATGGAGCAGATGCAGGAGGTCTGTGGGGATGCGATGATAAATATCAGCGAGCTCGGCATAAGCGGACTCTCTGGGAACATCACTTCTGATGTCGAGCTGGCCATACCCATCCGCCAGGTCGCCCCCACTCCAGAGGTCGCCGACCCCGAGCCCTAGGCCTTCTTTACTATTGCTTTCTTAGTTTAGTTTTTACTTTCCAACCTGTAGTAGGTCGACGGGTTGTGGAGCTCGCCCAGAAGGAGCTCCATTTTTGTAGCCTTTGCTTTTTTTGTTCAAGTAGATTTAGCTCGCCGGGCTTGTGCAGCTCGCCCAGAATGAGCTTTTTTGTAGTTCAAAGATGACTAGCTGGTCGGCCCTTGTGGCCAACACTGCTACTTATACTTAGGATTTTTTCAAGTATATTTTTGACTTGAAAATTTCTTAAGTATCTTTTGAATAGAAGTCGAGCATTTTTTGTCTAACTCTTTTCCTTTATGTATTTGAGCCTTTACGTTATAATTTTCTAAATAGCTCGTTTTTGTTTATTTTTCTGGTACATAATTGTTCGTCTTATTCTACTTTGAGACGCGAATCGTTCGTTTTACGTCACTTACGACTACGAATTGTACCTTTGTTTTGAGAGTGTGTATTCTTCGTCTTACGCCACTTAGGGCCGCGAATCGTTCGTCTTAGACCACTTAGGGCGGCGAACTGCACTTCGATTGATTCACGTTGGGCCATTGGGTTTCATGAACCTTGCCTTAGACATTTTTTCGTCTTTTTCGCGAATTTTTCTAACTTATGGCAGTAGGTGCTTAGCAACCCTTTAAGGAGGGTACCTTCGCGACCTCGGACACTTTGGCCTTTGCCTTCGAGCTATTTAATTACAACGTTTGGGACCTTGGTCCTTGCACATTAAGGATTTTTGAGCATGTGGGCGAGCTGGGCTCGACGAGCTATCTGGAGCAGTGGGTGACCTGGTGCAGCTCGTCTGGTTGGAGAGCTGCACAGGTCCAAACACTTGGGGAATTTTTCTGAATTTTTTCTGACTTTTCATAGCGGTGTAATTTACATCGGTTGCCATCGACATTTCTGATGCAAACCTTCGACTAGTCTATTACAGGATTCTAGTCTATTGGTAGACCTTTTTTAGATGTGCCGAGCTCCAGGTGTATGACGAAGCTTTGCCTTCTGCGTCTTCTAGATCATAGGTACCGTTCGGCCAGGCTGCGGTGACCCGGAATGGTCCTTCCCAGTTTGAACCGAATACACCTGGTGGGGCCATCAATTTCTTTTTTAACACCAGGTCTCCGACCTTGAACTTTCGGTCTCGGACCTGAGAGTTGTAATATTTTTCCGCTCTGCGCTTGTAGGTGGCGTTTTTCATTTCTGACGAAGCTCTGGTCTCTTCGATCAGATCTTTTTCTACTGCCAAGGCTTCATCATTCTTTTCTTCATCATACCCCACCACCTTCCAAGTCTTGTTCTGGACTTCAACCGGGACTACAGCTTCAGTCCCGAAGGCTAGGGCAAATAGGGTCTCCCCGGTGCTGGCCCTATAGGAAGTTCTATAAGACCATAGGACCTCCGGGAGTTTGTCTGCCCAGCTCCCTTTCTTTTCCTCGAGGCGGAGCTTCAACATGTGTTTCAAGATTTTGTTCACCGCCTCGACCTGGCCGTTCGACTGGGGATGATATGGAGTTGAGTAGTGCTTCTTGATGTTCCATGAACTGCAGAAGTCCCTCAACTTCTGTCCGTCGAACTGCCTTCCATTATCAGTGATGACCGACTGTGGGAGTCCAAATCTGCAGATCAGGTTTTTCCAAATGAAGCCGATCATCCTTTCTTGGGTTATGGTTGTGAGAGCTTCGGCCTCAGCCCACTTAGTGTAGTAGTCTACTGCTACGACAACAAACTTTACACCGCCTCTACCAGGTGGAAATGGGCCGATCAAGTCGATTCCCCATTTCGTGAAAGGCCATGGGCTGAACACCGACTTCAGCTGGTTGGCTGGGGAGTGGATGTTAGGTGCGAAAAGTTGGCACTTTCGGCACCTTCGAGCGAAGCCGATGGCATCTTTGCGAAGAGTGGGCCAGTAGTAGCCCTGTCTGATCGTCTTGTATGTCAATGCTTGCCCCCCAGCGTGACTCCCACAAATCCCTTCGTGAATTTCTTCTAACACTTCGGACCCCTGCTTCCTAGTTAGGCATTTGAGCAGGGGTAGAGAGAATCCACGTTTATAGAGTTGGTCATCCAGCAGCGTATATCCGACAGCTTGCTTTATTAACCGGCTAGCTTCCCAGGTGTCCACGGGGGTTGTTCCGTCTGTTAGGTGTTTTTGGATTGGAGTGCACCAATCTTCACCACCTTCACTGTCTCCCTGCCCCCCGCTCGAGGTTTGATTTATCTTATAATCGAACGTCGAGGGGTTTTTCAGTGTGGTAATCACAACCTCCGTGAATTCGGCTTCCCCGTTGCTAGTAGCTAGCCGGGCTAGAGCATCTGCTTGTGTGTTTTCTAGCCGCGGTATCTGATTGATGTAAACTTGTGTAAACATCGAGATCAGATGCGCAGCTATCTTCTGGTAGGTCATCATCTGCTGGTCTTTTGCTTCATATTCCCCCCGGACTTGGGATATTATTAGCTGGGAATCTCCGAAAACTTGAAGATTGGTTGCCCCCACAGCTAATGATAGCCTAAGTCCTGCTATCAACGCTTCATACTCCGCCTCGTTGTTGGTTGCTAGAAAGTCGAACCGAATTGCGGAGGTGAAGACTTGTCTGTCTGGGCTGATCAGGACCACGCCGGCGCCTGCTGCTATGCTAGTTGATGATCCGTCCATGTAGAGATGCCACGGAGCTATACGCCCCCTCGTCGGATCTTGTGGGAAAGTTAGCTCGACGATGAAGTCGGCAAGTGCTTGTCCCTTGATCGCTGTTCGGGGTGTGTAGGTTATACCGTATTGGCTGATCTCCAGTGACCATTTCAGAAGGCGTCCGGCGGTGTCTGGGCGCTGTAGTATTTGACGTAGTGGGAACGTTGTCAGCACCTCTACTGGGTGGTCAAAGAAGTAAGGCCTCAATTTTCTATCACTCATCACTAGTGCATAAGCCAGCTTCTCTGTTGGGGTGTACCGCAACTCAGCTTCGTGTAGTACTTGGCTTACGTAGTACACTGGTAGGTGTGTTTTTGCCTCCTCTCGGACCAGGACGGAGCTGATGGCCACCTCCGATGCAGCCAGGTAGAGGTACAGCTTCTCTCCCGGTATCAGCTTTGACAGGACCTGTGTATCCGCCAGGTATGTTTTGATATCTTCGAAGGCTCGTTGGCATTCATTTGTCCAGACGAAGTGGTTTTTGAGGTGGAGCTTGTTGGTGTTGGCCGCCTCTTTGTACCTCCGTGTGTTTGCTTTAATTGCCTCGAAAAATGGACGATTTCGGTCGCCGGACCTGGAGATGAATCTGTTCAGGGCTGCCATGCACCCAGTCAGTCTTTGAATTTTTTGGACGGAATCGGGTATACCCATCTCGATTATGCATTGGACATGTGTTGGGTTGACCTCAATTCCACGCTGGCTAACTAGGTGCCCCAGGAACTTCCCAGAGTGCACGCCGAAGCTGGTCTTTTTGGGGTTCAACTTCATGTTGTAGTGGCGCAGTATGTCGAAGGTCTGTTTCAGGTGGTCCAGGTGGTCCTCCTTTCTCAAACTCTTGACAACTATGTCATTCACGTACACCTCCATGGATTCGCCAATGTGTTGGTCAAACATTTTGTTCACCAATCTTTGGTAGGTAGCTCCGGCGTTGATGAGTCCGAACGGCATCCTTTCCCAGCAATACATGTTCTTGTTGGTGTAGAACGCCGTGTGTTCCTGGTCATCTGGGTGTAGAGCTATCTGGTGATAGCCCGCAAAAGCATCCATGAATGTCATCATCTCATGGCCTGCGGTGCTGTCCACCAACTGGTCAATGTGAGGTAGTGGGAAGTTGTCCTTCGGGCATGCTTTGTTCAGGTCCGTGAAGTTAATGCAGAGTCTCCACGTCCCATTGTGTTTCTTCACCAGAACGGGGTTCGCGACCCACTGCGGACACAAAGCTTCCTTGATGAGCTTGTTGTCTAACAACTTCTCCACCTCAACTGTTAGAGCTGCGTACTTGTCTGGTCCATACTTTCTTCGCTTTTGGCGTACGGGTCTCCTCGTCTGGTCTATGTTAAGTCTGTGGCAAGCATGTTCCAACGGGATCCCCGTCATGTCTTCGTGAGACCAGGCAAACACGTCCAGGTTGGTCATTAAGAACAGCTCCATCCTCGACCGGTACGGTTCAGGTAACTCAGAACCGATGAAAAGTTCTAAGTCTCTTTCCGGGTCCACCGGGAGTGCCGTCAACTCTTCCATGGGGGTTGCTTTTCTCTTTTGACTTTTCCACCTCGGGTCGCTGATGAACTCGTCCCACTCCCCTTGTGACATCTGCGCAGGCTCGTGGCCTATGCGCGGTTCGAGGTCATCGGGTTGGCTTTCAGCTTGGGCGAGCTCGTCGGTTGTGAACACCTCCGGTGGTCTGTCAGCTTGGGATGGTGTGGTGACTTGGGGAGTTGAGTCAACTTCCATTGGTGTTGGTTCTTGACCTCCCGCAGGTCCCCCACGTTGGGCCTCATCAGCTACCTCCATGGGAGTAGGCTGCTGCCCTTGCGCAGGTACCGACCCCTGCGCAGGTCTCAACACTTGGGTTTCTTCCAAGTCCTCCATTGGTGTCGGTTGTGTGTCTCGCACAGGTCCAGTGCCTTGGCTGATTTCTGACAAATCGCCTACCTCCATCATCTCAGTTTCGACCGAGATGACGTCTAGGATGTTTGGCTCGTCTGCAGGAATCTGTACGTCCTCTTCGAGGATGTGGACTTGTGTAACAGACTTCTTGACCCGGCCATCTTTGATCTGGAGTAAACACTCTCGGGCCTTTTTCTGGTCACCTTTTATAGTTCCGGCGCCTTTTGGAGTTGGAAATTTTAAACAGTAGTAGTAGGTCGAACACGCCACTTTGAATTCATTAATAAACGGACGACCAAGGAACCCGTTGTAGGAGGATTGCTGGTCGACAACTAGGAAATCTATGAGCCTAGTCAGTCTCCTTTCGGGGTCCTCAGCCGATACAAGCTGGACGCTCAACCTAACACTACCTAGGGGGACGGTTACAGCTTCTCCGAACCCCACTATCCTAGCATTGCTAGGTTCCAGATACGACTCAAAATCACCTAAGGCATCCAAGGTGGATTTGAAGAGAATGTTGGTGAATGCGCCGGTGTCCACAAGTAGCCTGTGAACTCGGACGTTCATGATGTTGGCGGTTATCACCAACGAGTCGTTGTGGGGCACAGTACCCCCTCCAGGTCCGCTGAAGAAAATGTCAGCTCGCCAGCAAGCTGTGAGATGGACCTGGGGCCGGAGCTGCCTTCCTGGACTTGGTTTATGGCCCGGATTTCGGCCTTCCTCTTTCTCCTGGATATGGAGGATCCCCCGTCCTGGAGACCTCCTGCAGCTCCGATCTCCTCCTTGAGAACCAAGAGTTCCCGGGTGGGCTCCATGTTTTGCTGAGGTTGGGGAGGTGCTCTCCGTCTGTTGTGGGGACCAGGTTGGTCTGCCTCCTCTTCCTCGTCATCGGAGGTAGCCCTTCTCTCGAACCTCGGTCTCTTAGCTGGGGCCTTCTTCACGAACTCGGCCAATTTCCCCTCCTCGTAAAATTTCTAGAGTTGCTTGAGGAGGTCTCGGCACTCGCTGGTGAAGTGGCCGATGACCTGATGGTAGGCACAGAATTTATTGGGGTTGAGCTTCGTGCGGTCCTGGCGGATCCGCCTTGGCTCCTCCAGCATGGCCTTGCCTTTGACGGGAGTGAAGATGTGGTCAACGGAGACAGTGAGGACCTGGTTGAGCTTTTCTTTGAGCTCGTCTCCCTCGCCAAAGGCTTTTAAGTTCCGGGGAGCTTTGTAGGTGCCCCCGGACTTTTTCCCGTAGGGCTTCCTTTCCTCGTGGGCACCAACTTCTTTCAATAGTGCCTCCTGCATAGCCACAAACACCCCCGCCTTGTGGCGGAATTCGCTGTAAGTGTTGGGACATACGAGGTGCATCTCCTTCCAGAGGTCGGTGCCCCTTTTGAGCCCGGCCATCGCTGCGACGACCTTGGTGTCCTCACTCACTGGCTCGCCTTCCAGCATGATTTTGTTGAACCTTTCCAGGTATTGCTGGTCGGTCTCGCTCTCGCCTTGGTGGATGTTTGCGAGTCGGTGCTTCTGGGTAAGGTATGAACCGAACCCAGAGAAGTGGGCCAGGAACTCCCGTGAGAGTTGGCCAAATGAGCAGATTGACCTCGGGGCGAGTGAAGAGAACCAGCGGTGAGCTCGGTCCCCTAGGGTCAGCGGGAAGTTCCGGCACTGCGTGGAGTCGGTGGCACCGACCGAAATCATGAAGTCCGCGTACTTGGCCAGGTGGACTTTTGGGTCCGACTCGCCTTCGTATGCGGACATCACCGGGAATTGAATTTTCTTCTGGACCGGTGCGCAGAGGATGGCGGGTGCCAATGGAGAGGTGGGGAGAGTCGTGGCGTCAGGTCCGCCAGACTTGGCTGCTACTTGTGCTTGTAGCTGTTCAACGGCCTTTTTCAGTGAGGTCAGCTCGTCATCTCGGGTCACCTCCGGCGGAGGGTGCTCAAAGGTCGTGCATCTCGCGGACGCATGTCCCCGAGGTGCCTCACTCTGGGGTGACCTCTCAGTGGCGGGCTGGAATTGGCGTCCGCCGTGGGGGTGTCAGTGGCAGGTCTCCTCAGCCTTTTGTGGGCTGATCTGCGTGGCTGCTGGTCGGAGTCCCCATTGGACGCAGCTAGGGCCGCCGTACGCTCATTCTCTTCGTATCTCGGGCCCAGGCGGCCTTGGAGGACTTCCCTCCTTTGTGATTGTGATTGGTGGGTGCCAGATGCCCCGGTGTAGGCGGACTCCCTTCCAGTGTAAGGAGTGGGACCCTCCTCCACCATTTTGGCCTTGCCGGTCCTCTCCCTGTGCTGGCGAGCTTGCACCGAGCTTGCCTCCTGCTCGGTGGGGAGTATGCTGTAGTCCCCTCTGGTCTGGGTGCCCTGAGTGGGCCTGGTCTGCTCCCGGACTTCGGCAGCTGGAACTCGCCTGAGTACCAGGGCGAGCTCGTCCTGCTGTCGCTGCTGCAACCTTTGTAAGGTCGCGATGGTGCGTTGGAGCTCGTCAGGATTGCTGACCAGGTCCCTCAGAGCGGGGGCCAAGTCTTCCTGGGTCACCGCAACTCGCGGAGGTCGCGGAGCTACGGTGCTCTTCTGGGGAGGTGGTTGTGATGCTTCCACCACCTGGCGTGAGGTCTCCTCCTCGGACTGGTTTTGATCACCCCCTTTAGACCTTCCCGCAGCAGCGGAGGCCTGTCCCTTAGCGGCTCGAGTGTTGGCCATTTTTGGGTTTCGGAGGGGGTAGCTCGCTGAAGGTCGCCGAGGTGGAGGGAGGTCGCCGGGGTGGTGGAGGTCGCCGGAGTGGTGGTCGTCCAGCTTAGGTGGAGCTGTGCAAGCTTTCGTCTAGCCTCGCGTGTGACGAATTATCCAAAATTCGGTTTATTCGTGTGCACGCGCGCGTTTGAAAACTTGTTCCGGGCAGATTTCGTGAAATCCAAAAACTCGGGTTTTTGTCCGGAAATCTGGGTTCTTCGTTCAAGGGATGAAGGTGTATGTGTATCTTCAAGTGTTCTTGAGTTTTATCAAGAACACCTTCAAATCTTCAAATCTTCAAGCAAACTCTAATGTTTCGTTCTTGAGATTTTCTAATTTTCAGGTTCGAACCCCTTCCTCTAGCGCCAAATTGTTGATAGAATTTACTGATTGTGTTCGTTTATGTGGCTTTACGACGGATTAATTCTACCAAACAATAATCTTATGATTTTATGTTCTTGGGGAGGGAGAGTAGAGAATTTAGAGAGAGGTATATTGCAATGAAGATTATATTGATTGTGTGAAATTTGAGAAAAATATAATATCTGAATAGTACAAGAGAGGTCTTATTTATAGGTGTGCGAGTGTGAGACGGCACCTTACGAGCCTATGTGGCTTCCGGTGTTGACGAGGTTTCCTTACCCTCGTCTTGATCTCTCACACTGTTTCCCCTATCGCGCCTCGTCCTACTACTATGCCTTAGACTAGATGGACCTCATTAAAAACCTCGCCGTAAACCACCCTTGTGGATAAACCGGACGGAGGGAAAAAGAGTGCGCCACCGGGGTTCTGCTGACAAAGGGCGAGCTCCCGAGCCTTGACCAGATTCCAGAGTATCGCACAGTGATGTACCACAGTCGGGCGAGCTCTGGGCCTTCCACAGGCTGGCGAGCTCTGGTCCTTCCCCAGCTCGGATGGGCTCTGGAGACCTGGCAAACCTTGGGGATTATTTCTGAAACCGACGTATTAGTTCGCCATATCAACAACGTAATTACCTCATTGAATAGCAATTCTTTAAAGGGTGTGACTATATATACTCTAAATTCTTCTAAACATACCCAACATTTTTTACTATGTCTTTCATTTGACAATATGGAGATTAAATATTTAAAATTATTATGAAAATAGTGTGATTTTGGTGCACCGAATGCACCCATAATTCAAAATTAATTTTGATTGAGTAAAAAATCTCTTAATCTCATATCGCATCTTCATGTCAAAAATCTCTCAATCTCATATCGCATCTTCATCACCAATATCTCATGTTTAGAGGAATTTGAGGTATGTATAGTAGCCTATTTCCTTTCTTCTTCAAACAGAACATCGTGAATGGAAAATTGGCATCTGAGCAGTTGCAGGTGTGGCTTCGAGCAAGGGCTGTGGAGAACTTTGACGGAGGACGGATGGTGGTTCAATTAATTCCGACATCAAAGTGTTGATTAAAAATTAAATACATCCATTTGAAATTTCCACATATAACCCTCCATCTATATCTGTAATTTTGCACACCCACAACACTGAAAAACTAAACCACCATCCACTACCTCTGTTCCAGAAGGAAGAAGAAAGCCCCCACCACACCCAAACAACTTAAAAAAAAATCAACCCTTTAACCATAGAACTGACAGGTTTTTTTTCGTGACTCCACCATTAATGTGTGACTGTAAATACGGTGGATGAACACACATCGTGTGTGTGACTGTAAATAGAAATAGATTTGATTTTTTTTTTATTATTAGTAGAAATTTGTTTGTCTTTTTGGGTTCCATTAAAGAAAAAATTCTACAGTTAAATGATACATTTTTTTAAAAAATGTTAAGAAAGGCGGAATGTGATTTTCATTGGATACAAATTTTCGAATAAGAATTGATAATTTGGGGGTATTTGTTTATGAAGAACATTTGTGTTACAAATAAGAATACAAATACAGAGATCTTTACCCGCAAAGATGAGGCGGATCTTGTGCTGTTTCCATCCCGGCGTGTAGGCGAGGCTGTTTCCAGTTTGAGGCGGCGGCGCTTCTTGGCGCAAATGATTTTCGACGGCTGTGTATGGTTAAGAAATAGAGGAGCTTCCATGGACAGTTTTCTGTGTGGGGTGTGTTGCAGACGGTGGTGGTTTTCGATAACGGTAAACAGTAGTGGCGCGTCAGATTTCAGCAGAGATAGGCGTGAAGGTCCTGCGATTTCCGGCGAAACGAAGATTTCTGAATTTTCCGGCAAAAACAGAGGTTTGGCTATGGCGGTTGTGAGCAGGTTGGAATCGAGTCCGGGCGGCGGTTATGCAAAGGTAGGCTGCTTGAGGCCTGTCGTACGACGGGCTGTACTTTCCGATCGACGACTGCTTCAATTTCGAGCTCTGATGGTGGCTAGATGGGTGTGGTGGGTTTCAAGTGAAGGCGAGTTTGGTGATCCCCATTAATCAAGACGATGAAGGTGGGTGTATAATTTAATTTACTATGGATATAATAGACTTTTTATATATTATTATATATATAATTATATATTTAAGTGTGTGTACTTCGTACATATGTGGGTGCATATAACCTGGGCCTTAGAAAAAATAAGCAACTAGACCTTCATTCTTGGGCTTCAATTACAATTACATGGGCTGACATTTGGGGCCTTCTTTTAACAATTTATTGGATCAAATAAATTAGAGTCAGGATATTCTCACCCCCATTAATGAGTATTTCACCCCCCTTTCACTTCACCACCTTAAATTTTCTTTTCACCCCCAATAATTGTATTAATTAATCTTTATCAGTGTATGAATTAATTCATTTGTAACTTCACCCCCACCCTTTGAAAGAAGAAAAAACGCGCGCCCTAACCCAGAACCCACGACGGAGCAGAAACCCACGACGAACCCACCCCTGCGCCCTGCGCCCGGCCGGACGAACCGCCGCCGCCGACCGGACGAACCTGGAAGCTCGTCGCGTCGCGCCACCGCCAGAAAATCCTCGTGTGAAGGGACGATCGTTTTACAATGGACAAAGGTAAGAGTTTATAATGTGGATTTCTTGAATGTGGGTTTGTTGAATTTTTGTTTCTTGAATGTGAGTTTCTTGATTTTAGTCTAAAGAATGGTTCATGAATGTGAGTTTGGTTGAATTTTGTTGAATGAATTTCTTGATTTGAATGTGTGTGGGTTTCGTTGATTTGAATGTGTGTGGATTTCTTGATTTGAATGTGTGTGGGTTTCGACTCTGGTTTACCAAATTTTGTAGAAAAATTCGACCGATTTTGCCGAACATTTTACAGATTTCGTTCGATTCGAGAGTACAAGGAATTGGGGTTTCGAAATTTTGTCCGAAAAAAACAGACATTTTTGAAAATTTTGTCCGAAAATTGGACAAATTTTCAAATTTTTTTTTCGAAACTGGTCTTATTTGTCGAATTTATTTTTCAAATTTTTTCTGTTTTTTCATTCTTTTTTTTCGAACTTTATACTTATGTTCAGCCTTTTTTTCCGAACATTTTTGTTAGTGTAGTCCAGTTGTGTTCCCAGGTTATGCAATCCGTAGTTCCCAGTGTCAAAATTAGTCAGTTGTTTTGTGTTATTTTCAGTCCATTTTTTCGAACACTTGCTTAGTTATTTTATTCATTTTTTGAATAGGGAAAGAGAAGACCCGACCTACCGCTTCGTATAGAAGGCGAAAGCATCAACGTGTTATTGAGCAAGAGGAGCCACCACCATCTGTACTATATCCGACGAGTGATGACCCTAATGATCCGGAGAATGTGGAGGAATTTGAAGGTGATGAGGAGAACATTTTCGAAGATTTGGAGGAAGTTGAAGGTGATGAGGAAAATGTGGAGGAAGTTGAAGGTGATGAGGAGAACGTTTTCGAAGATGATAGAGGAAATAATGAAATTGAGGGAGTGGATCTTTCAGATATACCTCATCCTCAACTTCTACACGGATTTAGTAATCATGTGGCTAGTAGAATATATAAGGGGGATGAGAGAGAAGTGTTGAGGTGTCATGGACACGTTAATAAACTGTTGCTTTGGGAGTTGGATCCAGAAAAGGACCTCCGTCATTGGAAAGGGAATGTTCAAGAAATCCAAGTTGCTTTCACTTCGAAAATCTTCATATAAGAATCCAAACAAGAATTTGATTTCTGCATTCGTGGAGCGATGGCATCCGGAGACGAATAGTTTTCACCTTCCATTTGGTGAAATGACCATTACTCTTGATGATGTCTACTGCATTACTGGTCTTCGAGTGGATGGTATTCCTGTGCGGTGTAGTCGTGATGAAAAGAAATCGGGAACATGAACAACCAATTTGATGGAGCTATTGGGCCTAACTAAGAATGAAGCTATACAAGCTGCTGATGGTGTACGCGGATCGTCTGTTCGACTTACTTGGTTGGAAGAGACCTTTTCCCCGCTGATGGAGTCGCCAGATCCGTTGAAGGTGTTATATTCTGCTAGAGCGTATGTGTTGTACACGTTTGGGACCACTTTATTTGCTGATAAGAGTGGTACACGTGTAAACACTTCATGGTTGCAGTACACGAGAGACATGTCTAAGTTTGGAGACTATGCTTGGGGGACTGCAGCGTTGGCCTATCTGTATCAACAATTGGTCAGGCTTCTCAATTCAAAGTGCGTCAGATAGGTGGTTACTTGACATTATTGGAGGTAATTATGAATTTTTTTATGTTTTTCAGTATTTATAATTTTGAATGTATTACAATATGTTTTACTTGGTTAATTTTACAGGCTTGGATTTATGATCATTTCTCAAGCTTGATTCTGCCTCCTAAAAATCCATCATTTCAATCAAGTGGACCACTATCAGCTCGATACACACCGGAAGCACATACGGGGCCATCTGTGGAACGTGTCCGAGTCTTTAGATGCAGTTTAGATGTGTTTCGTCCAACTCAGGTTATTTTTATATAAATTAATAAAATTTAGTTATCATGTCTAAAATTTCATATTAATGCATTTTTATTCCATTGTAATAGGTATCGTGGACTCCTTATAATTCATTTAGGGATTTTTGTCCCCATGGTTGTATTGTTTGTGGAAAAGTGGTCGAGCCATACATGCCTGATAGAGTGCTTAGACAGTTTGGTTATGTGCAAACCATACCAGATAAGCCTCTTGCATCTACAGTGAAAAGGAGTCGTTCGAAACCGAAAAGAGATTGGGATATAATGGCGGAGTTTTTTTCTTCCTGGGATACACACGTATTGTCTGTGGAACGAGTTGGTGAGAGTTGCAAGAACCCGTGGCAATGCGAGTATGGTTACGAGGAATGGTTTGTCGGTCAAGGTCATCCGACTGTCTCAAATCCTAACACGACAGCTCTAGTTGGTCCAGAACCTGCACGTTCAACCCAACCGTGGGAGAGGATTGATGCTGCGAAGTACGAGTTGGCAAACTTAGTGGAAAGGTATCATTCCGACGATGCATTGACCTTAGATCAAACAATTCAAACGGTTGTTCAAGTGATGACTATTCTTACCGGACCAGAAGGTGGAAGCTCGTCGTCACGTGCTGGACCTGGTCGAACTAGAGGAATGTCCAGGTCTAGAGCAAGACAAAGAGGCAGAGGTGTTCGACGAGTAGGATGATGACTAGCTAAATTTGGTTGATTTGTGTTTGAATTATGGATAATTTGAATTTGGTTGATTTGTGTTTGAATTATGGATACTTTAAATTTGGTTAATTTTGTTATGTAGGATTGTGTGTTGGTTTGTATTGCTTTTGATATTATGAATTTGGCTTGTTTGGAAAAGAAGTTAGGATTTTCGAAAATTTGGGCAGGAAAATGGTTGTATGGCAAAAAATAGGTCCTGTTCGAATTTTTTTTTCGAAAAAATAGGTTTTGTTCGAAATATTTTATCGAAAAAGTAGTTATGTTCGAAAGTTTTTGTCGAACAAATAAGTTTTTTCAAAATTTTTTATCGAAAAATGTATTTTTGTTCGAAACTTTTTGTCGAAATATTTACATAAATTCGTTTTTTTTTTCGAACATTATGTAAAAAGTCGCTTTTTATTTTCGAATTTTGTTGTCGAATTTTTTTTGATATTCAATTTCACGAACCAATATTTAACAAATATTCAATAATACATAAAAAAAAAATATAGATCCCAAAAAATGTATATTTCATCACAAAAATCAAGAGATATAGATCCCAAAAGATGTACATCACAAAAAGCACGAACATAGTGTTTCTTTCCCTAGTCTATACATGTCAACAAGTAAGTATTTAACGGGTCAAATCATATATATGATTATCAATCTCCACTCTCTTGAAATTGAAAGCTCTTTCCCATCCATTAGCAATTGGTCGGTGGAACTCTATCCATGATGTGTCGATTGGGGGCAATGTAACTCCGGCACCGAGGGTCACCTATTCAATTTAAATGTAAGATAATCATTTAACAATTTAAATTGATTATGTATAGTATTTGAGTACCTGTACGAAGTGGTTATTGTTAACCAGCGCCACACAAATAAATCTTGGATTTCTTGGAATTTCAGTCGTATGTGGAAGGAATGATAGTGATATGGTGGAGCTTAAAGTAACGAACACGACATTATACACTGACGCAACCAAGTGACCCATATACGGTAGTGTGAACCAGTGCTCATAATCTGCTGAATCACTGAAACAATTAAGATTGTTCATGGTGATTGGAACCAAATCTCGAACTCGAAAAACTTTCTCGTACAATTTGACATTATGAGATAAATCATTCATTAAATCTTGTCTCACACGAGCCCATTGATCCTCACCAAATCCTAATAGGCCCGCAACCGCTCGAAATCCACAATGACCATCCCCTTTTACATTAATCACATCAATTGCATACCCTTGAAATTCCATAGGAAGCAACGATATCAAATGGGGCGTTGAACTAGATCGAGTACCTCGCCGAGTCTGCACACGTATATAAATGTGTTACGAATAACAAAAAACTAAAAATATTTAATATATAAGAAAATATAATATATTCTTACCGGTAGCTTTTTTGACACTCGTGTGTTCTGAGAGCTTGGGGGACAATAACTATCAACTTGCGATTGAACATACTCAAATAAACTTGGATCCCTTTTCGTGGATTTTTCGGAGGCCTTTTTACTCTGACTTTTTTTACCACTTTTTGGTCTACCACGTGGATCGATCTTAATGGTAGGTTCAACCATATTAGTTGTATCCGGCTTTGCCATCTCACGCAAATTCCTCAAATAGATCAATCTTCGACTCTCATCAAAATTTTCATACACCTTGGCCATATCATGAACCGCGTCTTCAAAACGATAGTCAGTGGCTTCCTTCACATCATTTTTTATCACCGGTTCCATATCCAACTTCCTCCAAAAAGCATCAAAGGCAGTCATCGGTATTGGTTTGTCTGCATACACATATTCTTCAATCTCGTGTGCACATGGACAACCATACGATGTTCTCAGAATGTGATTACAATTACTTGCATCAAACCCGGGCATTTTAACAACTTTGACTTCATCAAACAGCTTCTCTAATGCATATATTGAGACTACACCACGCAAACCACAATAAATTGTGGATGAGAACTTATGTAGAGCCACATTTCTGCTTTTCTCGAACGATGCCTTAATAGCAGTGTGACATGCTTCATACAAAGTATCACACTTAACCCAACAAGTCTCGAAATTTCCCATTGAGTTTCCAAGCAATCTCTTTAAACTAGCATGGTGACTCTCAACCCTAAACATTACAATATAGACAAAATTATAAATCTAATACAAAATTTAAAAACTTAATAAAGTATAATAATTTGATAAATATACCTGTTGGTCGTTGTATTCCCGAAGTGCATCAATTGGTTTGTCCATGCCTTCACGAACCTCTCTTTGTAAGGGTTGAACCATTGATCAATGACGTACTCCACTTGTTTCTCATCAAATCTGGAACGAAGTACATGAAGTGCTTCTTTGTACTCATTCTCTGTATGAGCATTGATGACCTCATTTACTTGCTTCATGAATGCTTCCCACTTTTTTCCACAATTGAACAACGGTTTACACTTAGCTAGCACATTCCTATCAATGTGCCAAGTACAGAGCAAATGTTTACAATCTGGAAATGTCAAGGCAACAACATTCATTAAGGCCAACTCCCGATCAGTAATGATAATAGATGGCATGGATCCTTCACCTAACATATCCTTCAATACACCAAAGGCCCAACTGTAGTTCTCTTCTTTCTCAGCGACCAAATATACAGATGCAACAGAAAAGGTCATGCCGGTTGATGTGACACCAACAATCTCCAAATAAGGTAATCTATACCTATTTGTCTTGTAAGTACAATCAATCAACAATACCTTCGGAAAAGCACGAACCAACTTAATAGAAGTTGGGTGTGAAAAGAATAATTCCTTCAAACTGTTCGTCATCTCACATCTTCTATAACAGTGAAAGTAATTATTTTCAACAAACTTACTCATCAAGTACTGTAATTGTGATCGTCCACAATATTGATTAATTTTGTGCTTCCTCCTTGCATTGTAAATTGTCCGAATTGTTGAAGTATTGATGGAGTTCTTCTCTTTCAAAGCTTTCAAAACCGATTTGGGAGCTGCATTGCATTTCGACAAGTCTATGACAAATGCCTCCTCTGAAGCAGATAAGCGACCCATAAATGAATGACCCTCAAAATAATTGTTTATTGGATGATTGTGAGTACCACATTTGACCTCCAAACTCCATTGGAACTGAATTTGCTCAGCTCCTTTCAACAGAAATGGACAATTACATTTTTTAGACCCCGTATCCTTTCCACTTACTCCTTCTTCATCATTCTTTCTTTTCTTGGGTGGTCGATATTTGCCCTCCCTCTCACAAGCCAATAGCACCCGAGGTTTTTTTCGACCAGAGCCACTATCAGAACGCTTGATCGATATAACAATATTATGCTCAGCGGCAACTCTGCGAACCCACTCAATAAGTGCATCACGAGAATGAAAGTAATCAATATTCGTGAAGGCACTAGTGTAGTCCATAACAATTTCATCATGCATTTGCTCTTCAACATCACATGTTCTAGATAATGCCTGCAAGACATGTACACATGTTCTAGATAAGTACAACAAAATTACATGAATAGTACACTGTATGTAAAAAAAATTCGAAAATGATTTAAATTTTTGGAAAAAAATTCCAAAATTATCACATTTTTCGGAAACATTTTTCGAAAAATTACAAAATTTTCAACACAAAATTTTGAAAATTTTAACATTTTTCGGTAAATTTTTTCGAAAATTTACATATTTTTCCACAGACCAGATCCGAAAATTTCATTCGAAAATACGAGAAAAAAATGGCGCGAAATGATTTAGGACTACATTTATTCAATGCTACAATATATATAACACTCAAAACACCCCAATATGATACAAAACTAGCAAATATATCAATATGAAAACATAAATCCTCACAACAACAAATGTTTTCATAAATAAAAAAATAACCTAAAAATTTTCATCTCTAAGAAAACTTACATGTGAAAGTGCAGTTGTATCATCATCTTCCTTGATCACCATGATGAAAACAAAAGATTTATCCTAATGTGTTACACGAAAAATATTTTCGAAATTGTTCAATGAAGATTTTGGGTTTTGTTCGAAACTTTTTAGTGAAGATTTAAAGGGTTTGTTCGAATTTTTTTTTTTTGTGTAGGGAGGGGGTGAAGTGATCTGATTATGAAATAATTAATCACTAAAAAATGGTATAATTGTCTTATTAGATTTAATTTACAAATAATCTTCAAAGGGGTGGTGAAGTACTCAATAATAGGGGTGAGAATATCCTGATCCAATAAATTATTAAGTCCTTGGCCCTCAATTAAGTAGCAATAATCCAATTAAGCCCAACTAATATTATAACAATTTAATTCATCAATTCAATTCGATTTTCACTAAAATTGTATCTCAAATGATATTTTTACAATTAAGCACAATTGATTCAATTTAATGTAATTAAATCACAAAATCACATCAAAATAGGCAATAAAAGCACACTAAATTCACATAATTTTCACCCGAATCAAAATCCTTTCCCCCCCAAACTTAATGTGTTGTTTGTCCCCAAACAAGGAAACAATAAAAACATGAGGGTGAAATGATTTCAAATTTTCCAAATGCACACAAGAGGAATCTCACTCAAGAAATGTCAATTTTCAAATTCTCTAAGTGTAAAAGATAATTCAACATACACATTAGAACCAAGATAGACTTAGTGAATTAATCAAACCAAATCAAGATAATATGCACAAATTTGTGATCCTCTCCAAGGTTGTGTATCTCTCAAACTCTCAAAGAAAATGAGACGTGTTTACTCTCAAGTCATTGTGCACATAACTCACCATAGACTTGCAAATCATCTCAATCTCCACTACAATTAATGCAAATGAACAAGAAATTATCAAGAAATTTTTAGGGATGTAATGTGACTCTTTGGTAAAGGTGGGACAAATATGGATTAGTGACTCAAATAGGATCAAATTTCTTGAGTTAATGCACACTACTCAAATCACCTTTTCACTCATTTCATATCTCAAGTAAGCTTTTGTAAGCTTCTTCACCTTTTTTTTTTCTAACACATTTGTGTTTCAATTCTCAAACTTTTTTTTTCACTTTTCACACAATCAATCGCTATTTTTCTTCTTCTTTTGTATGTTTTTTTTTTCTATTCAAAAATCAAAATACACCCACATTCTACAAGTATACCATCAATCTCACTTTCTTTCCACAATTACAACCATCTTTTCTTTCTTTTTTCAAACAACTCAAGAATTTGATTCAATTAAGGACAAAGACTAAAAGAGAAAATGGTCAAGTTCATTAAAGCTCACAAAGAATGAGGCTTAAAGGCTCAAAGTGACTTTCAAGGAATTCATATAAAGGGAAGGGGATATAATTTGGCTAAGTGGTTCGCAACAAGAAAGAATGTCTCAAATCATTTTACAAAGCTCATGCACATGTAGTAATCTTAACAAGAACCTAAGTGAAGTTCTAGGAATTATGACACAAATGACTTCACACTCAAGCAAGAAAAATGCATTAGACTTAAAAAAAGGAAGTATATCATTAAATGCTCAAAGCTCAAAGGCTTTCAAATTTTTCACAAATCAAACATTTCTCAATGATCAAGTTCAACATCCTTCACAAAAATTTACTCTAATTTTAATCATGCAATCAAATATCTCATCAAGTACTCATCAAATTTTCCAGTCAACATACAAGAATGAAATATCCTCAAGGTCAAACCCAAGCAAGAACCCAGCCACACTCACAATGCAAATAAAAAATAATAGCACCACGGGTGCGTTCGCCGGGGTAAAAATATGATAGCCAATGAAATGAAGCACACCACAAACCAAAATAGCACACACCATCAATAAATCCCCCCCCCCCCCAAACTTAGAATGTTGCAATAGGCGACAATTCTAAGTTTGGGTATAAACAAGCTACCGTTCTCCTTGCAAATCCAAGCATCTTCATTGAAATTAACACTTCACACTCTTTCTCGATCATCCTTCCGTATAGGGTTATAAATATTACCTCCGTTCCAAAACTACTCTCACACTTGTCTTATTTGGATGTACCAACTCTACTTTCACACACTTAAAAAGAAAACTTTTTACACTCACAAAAGTCAATAAAATACTTTTTTTCTTATTTTATTATTGGATTAATTCTATAAAAATGCATCACCTTTTACTCAACTTTCAATCTAATCCCGAGCTTCACGATTATTATTAAAAAGCCCGACCGTTTAAGAAATTTCAATTCGATACATATTTTTTTATTTTTGATCGACGACCGATAACGTGTCTCATCGGAGCGCGTGAAAATTTACCACACTGACGTACACACATTTAATTATATTTTATTTTTTAATTTGCACACCATATATCATATTCATATATATAAAATAACAATACTTTTTATTTATAAATATTTTCTGGCTGTAAAAGGGAAAAATATTCTTATATGTTTGTAATGTTCAATATTAGATTCACAAAACACTTGAAAAAAAAACCCAAATACCCTAGAAAAATTGTCCAAAATCATACCAAATTATGAAAAATCTCAATACTGGGGGTTTAAATTTCTAAATTTTATGCATGCATGCCAGCATGACAAACTTTTACTCACTCCGGCGAGATACATCATCAATTGCCGGTTGGAGATGAAAACTGTGTATCGGATTGAAATTTTTTAAAAGGTTGTGCTTTTTAATTATAATTGTAAAGCCCGGGATTAAATTAAAAGTTGAGTAAAAGGTGGTGTATTTTAATAGAATTAACCCTTTATTATGTAACTTTACACTCATATACTTACTTTTTTTTTTGTTCGCACTACAACATAAATGACTTTATGTAACACTTTATTGTAACACTTTTAGTTTATGTAACACATTTTGGTAACATATTTCAAATTTATATATTATGTAACACTTTATGTAACACTTTATACATCTATAACACTTAAATGCAACACTTTTAAATTAGTAACACTTTTTAGGTAACACTTTTACAAAGGTAACATATCTAGGTAACACTTTCACATGTGTAACACTTTTATAAAGGTAACACATTATACGCAACACTTTATCATGTGAAATATTTTTAAGTAATACTTTTATATGTGTAACATGTATATTTTTGTTACACTTGATATTATTATTTAAATATTTATATATATCTAATTACATAAAATCTACTCAATTGGTAACTATAAAATAAATATATTAATCATATATAAACGTGCCCTAGTGTATAATAATTTATTATATTCTTTAGTAAATATCTTAATAAATAAATATATATAAATATATGCAAAAAATCATGTACATAAAATTTATCTATAATTTAAAATAATTTATTGCATAATAAATAAATATATTTTAATTATATAACTATAAAGTATATATAATTTATATATTTTTAGATATAATTATATCATTAATAGATTTTTTGAATGAAATTTAGGTAGAAAATAATTTGGTTCATTAAGAAATAATATTTATCATTAATATGTTTTTATATTCACCATTGGTCTATTTAAAAAATGAATAAGAAAAAAAAAAGTGATAATGAATAAAATAAAATTGTTGTTCAAAATTTATAGTATATAATGGGATAGCCAAGATGGTAAGTGTTGAAAACTTAAATTTAAGAGATACAAGGATCAAAACTCAGGAACTACAATTTTTTTTTTTTTTTACAAAAAATGTTACATTAGACTTTAGGTTACACGGACAAGTGCAACGCCCTAAAAGTGTTACCTATTTATAATAGATAACACTTTATATGTATTAAGTAATATTTTTTTGGTGTTACATAATGTCCATTATGTTGTAGTGTCGCGTGCCCAGGACAACTATAAAAGTAGTCGCGGGACGGAGGGAGTATTACCTTGTAATGGTAGATGAGTTTACAAGATATTCTTGGATCTATCCTATGCTTCTTAAGTCTGATATTGCTAGCATATTTTCTTAGTTTCTCACATTGGTTGAAAGACAGTTTGATAAACAAGTTATATAATGTTATTCAATGTGATATGTGTAGTGAGTTTATTGCATTGACTAAGTTGTTCTCCTCACAAGGCATTCAAATCAGACACCCATGTCCATGCATATACTCATCAACGGAATGGGTTAGTACTGTGCTTGGGTTGGCTATGTTAGCTCAAAGTAAATTACCTA
Source organism: Prunella vulgaris (assembly GCA_026898435.1). NCBI lineage: Eukaryota > Viridiplantae > Streptophyta > Magnoliopsida > Lamiales > Lamiaceae > Prunella > Prunella vulgaris. The sequence goes on from JAPKLY010000522.1 coordinate 220,413, forward strand.
CGCTTTACTGGTGGAATGCCTTTCATACTGCAGCTCTATTACTCATGAACTCCTTTCGTGCTCCCACACTTCAAAATTCTTCCCCATATGTTTCATAAGCATCTAGACTATATGCCCTTTAGGGTGTTTGGTTGTGCCGGCTACCCTTTAATTTCTCAAATCGTATAATTCATCTAAACTTTATGATGACGCCATCCTTCTAGTGTTGGCTCATCCTCAACCACTGCATCATTTTTTTGGCAGCTTCCTATATAGGAGAGACGTTTCATCGTTATACCGTCCGAAGGGATGTAGGTATATTTTGTTAACTATTTTTAATTTATATCTATTATTAATATTAATTAAATTTTTTTTATTTATGCAGTTTGCTTTTCAGTACGTAGTAGCTAGGTTGCCCGAACTGTCTCAGAGAGCATTAGGGATGTCACACTACAAGAAAATTAGAATATAGCCGTGAAAAAGTTTGTTGCTAATTATAATATTTTCGTCGCTAACATGATTTAGTGATGAAATTATTTTGTTGCTGAATTTGTCGCAATGCACCAATGGCTAACATATTTGCGACAAATATGTGATTTTTATCGCAAATTATAGCGATGAATATGTAGATTTTATTGCAAAGTATTTGTGATAAAAATATGAATTTTATTGCAAAATATTAACAATGAAAATGTTCTTTTCATCGCAAAATATTAATGACAAAAATATGGTTTTCATCATAATTGTTAGCAACGAAAAAAATAGTTGCTAGGTTTTTTCTAGTTAGATTTTGATGCATGATAGCAAATTATAGGATTGCATATTTTGAAGCTAACATTACAGGTATAAAGTTTGGAGAAAAATGGTGAAGGTACAACTACTAAATGAAGTCTACAGCTGTAGACTTGACAACTCTACAACTGAACAAGAATTTACCGTTGCAACTGAACCTAGTATTAAAAAGACCTAAACACCTGACTAAGTGAAACATTAAGCTGTAAAGAATTTAAGAGCTAAAATTAATTTTTGGATTATTTAAATGATTTAGATGAAGGACAAATAGTACAACCAGTACAATTCACGAAAGATCATCTATAGTCTTAGAGAATTACTATAAATACTTTAATTAAACACTCTAGTTTGTCCTCCTCTAAGATAAAGATTGATCAATTCTTTCAACAACTAATGAAAATTATGTATAGTTATATACCTAATGACTCTGTCGCGATAAAGATGCTTACATTGTTTTTGAACAAGTCCTTAATGAAGCATACTCAAATATCTAAAGATATATGTCAATGCGTTATTGAAATTCCATTTTCTAATTTTTTGAATTAGTCCCTCAACGTTTATTTATTTATAAAAGAAATAAGAAAATGCATACAATAGAATTAAAACTTAGTGATTGCAAAGGATTTGAATATTCACTACATGTTGTGATGAGAATGATGCATGCATGTATTCGATACAAAGTTTGACTTTAAATATTATATACATATATACTTAATTCCCAATCTCAATATATAATTAATCTGATCAACATCGTAATCTATATATCAAGAACCGTGTTTAATAATTTGCCGTGCTTCACATGATTGTATCTTCCAACTCATGTCAACTTCTCTATTGATGAGTTAGTGTTATGAAATCAAAATCTGGATTTCCAATTGCTATTGTTAGAGTTTAAATTTTAAAGTCTAATAATTTTTTATTTTATTATTTTTGCCTTTATTCACATTTAATTAATTAAGATTTTGATATTTCTATTTTGATTTATTTGTGCAGGAAAAAAGATTTGACTAAGATTTATTTTTTGAATAGGATATTTTTTGTTAGATATTTTAGGAGGAGTTAGAAGAATATGGGCTTGGTCATTATTCCTATTCTTAAGCTACACGATGAAAACTTGGAGAAGTGGAGAATATTATTTGAAGAGTGGAGAACGTGACATGAACGTGAGATATTTTGTGAGCCAATAAAAGAGTTGATGAGATTATTGAAGAAGACACACATCCAACACAAAATTGAGATAGCCGAGATTCAAAGAGAGCAAAATTATACTTGTTGTTTAACTGAGTTTTGATAATAGCTTAGAGAAATTCGTTCTTCTTTTACAATTCAGTTTGTTTTAATGTCTTTAAATTAGATTTCGTTAGTTTCAAAGGAGTCATTGTAATTCACATTCAAATAGTGAATAAGTTTTGCCATGAGACATTCACAAATTATTTCATATAACTTGTGAAAATTTATTTGCTGTTGTTTTATTTTTCTGTTGCGTTTTTATCTGATATTGGACGTAGTGTGATCACATTACACCCCACATCCAATTTCTGTCTTTTTATTTTAAATTTTCCATAGCATAGACACCTTCCGCTATAAATTTTATATTTCACATATTATAGCCTTATATATTATTTTCGCTGAAATGAACTCCATCAATATTAATATTACCTACACATGTGCTGAGAATTGAATTCACGAGTGAGCTATACTAATAACTCAATTTGAACTTAATTACATAAATTTTAAAAAATTAAATATAACTTAATTTGCACTTATATACAATTAAATGTTGTGTTTAAAAAAAAACATTATTGTGGTTTGCCATATTGACTTTTCTTTTTTCTTTGGTTTAATTTATTGGAATTTGGATTGCACAGATTTGAGATCTCTCTCGATTCAGTTTTCTTCTCTTTAATTTTGATTTAATGTTCTCTTTATTTTTCTCCTCTTTTTTCTTGGGAGTAAGTCTCATGTGCACCAGGTGCATCGTACAACTCAAATGTATTATTAAAAAATTAAATTATTTATTACTGAAATGTTAAACAAATTATTGAAAAGTTATTATTAAAGATACACTTTATAGTAATAATATGTGTAATTATTTAGTAATATTTTGTGTAATTTTTTAAAAATGAACCTGAGTTGCACGGTGCACCTGGTGCATACGTACAAGACTAAAACTTTTCTTGGTTGTTCAGTATTGTTCAATATTCATACTTGGTTGGATGATGGTAGATGATGATGTTGTTAATGTGTTTGTCATGTTGATAAGATACTTAACAAATAGAGTTATAACAATATGGAAAATTCAATATGTTGTTGAATATTCACCCCAGAATTTACGAAACATGAGTTGCACATGATGAATTTGGTATATGGACTCTCAAAATGTAATTGCATGCCAATTAATTTGAATGCTTTAGAAAATTATGCTTAATTATATAATACATATATATATATACACACACGAGGGGGATGTTATAAGGAAATCATGACATAGATATTAATTGGATTTGGATTGGATCCACAGACACAATTGCATGCACAAATTAACCAAACATTAATATGAAAACATGCATATATATATATATATAGTAGTTCTTGTGTGCATTTGGGTGCATAGTATGCACTTTTAATTGGACTTTAATTTTGACTATTTCCAATTCAATTTATCTTCCGCCACTATCCTCTATTGAAATTCGCAAAAATTGAAATTCCACACCGCTGTGCCGCTGGAATCGCGAAAAAGGAATCTGAAATTTTCTCATCTCGACTTCTAAATTTGTACATGTGATTGAAGAACAACTTTTTAAAAAACTTGTTGCATGTTCCGATTTAGTGTTTCCACCTTCTTCTTTCTTCCATTTATCCAATTGTCTGCCCCTTTCTAAACTGGCTTTCTTCGTTTCTTTTTCGTCTCATAGACATTGGTACAGTCCATTTCAAAGGATGAATCTTGAGCACATACATTTACTAATGGATCATGAACTAGAATATGAAAGTATGTAGGTCGAAAATCAGCATTTCCCATTTCTAAATAAAGAAATGTACAACAATATTGTGACTTTCAAAGGCTTAAATTCAATTTAAATTCAAACATATCAAGAATCTACACCGAGATAGGAGATTTTGCAATCATAATTATAGATTAAACTCACCCTCTTCACTTGATGCCGTGGAATATCGTGTCGATTAATCGGATTAATTTCGATATCATTCTTGTTGATTGGCGAACTACCCGAGGATAATTATGGGATCAATTAGTCCAAGGCTAGGAAGGTCGCCAACAGGCTTAAAGTGCTATGTCGTTAACCTCGACTGGAGTCAACATAAGGAAGCTCGTCGTGAAGAGGCAGAAGCTCGCCCAGGTAACTGACCATATTCGAGAGAGAAGGTCGGCGAGAAGCTCGCCCATAATCAAAGAGACCCAGCCAGTGTTCACTTCTACACTGTCCCAAAATCACGCAAGGCTTAGAAGCTCGCCTGGGAAGCTCGCCTAGGACCAAGGCATTAGCCAACGTGTATATAAGGAGCAAATAGATGTGTAGTAGGACAAACATTGTAAAAGGGGGCATGGTGGTGAACTAAGATAAGTACCAGGGACACTTGTCAACATCTAAAGCCAAATAGGCTCATAGGGTGTCACCTAACGCATGTAGGCCTATATATGTCTCTCTTGTATCTTTCTCTCTCTAAGTTCTCATAATCCAACAATTACTTTCTCTCTCTAAGCTCTCACTTTCTCTCTCTACCTTATCCATTCAAGAAATAAATATATCTTAGATTATTGTTTGGTAGAATTATATGTTATAACAGCTACCTAATTACATCACTACGAAATTCTATCAACAATTTGGCGCTAGAAGGAGGGTGTAGCCGAACCTCCGGTTCTGAAAAGTTTTGAGAGCAAAAGTGAGGCTAATTTGAAGATTTGAAGGTGTTCTTGACCAAGACTCAAGAACACTTGAAGATACACATACATTTTCATTTTTCGAACAAAAACCCAGATTTTAGGGCTTGTAAATTCTGCAAAATGGCTTTTAAATGCATACGTGCACACGAATAAACCAGATTCTGGATAATTTGTTGCACGTAAGGCTAGACAAAAACCTGAGCAAAATCACCCTGACTGGAGGTCGACGGACTAAGCGACCTTCCCCTGGAAACCAAACCATGTCAAAGGAACAAACCTCGGCAACTACCAGGAGGTGGAAGGGAAACAACCAAGACCAGGTTGACGGGGAAACCTCGCGCCGAGCTCCCCAGAAGAGCAACATCCCGCGACCTCCCCAGCGAGTTTCAGTAACTCAAGAAGAACTAAACCCCGCCTTGAGGGACCTCGCCAATAACCCCGACGAGCTCCAACGCACAATTGCCGCCCTGCAAAGGTTACAGCAAAGGCAACACGACGAGCTCGCCTTAGTGCCCCGGCGAGCTCCACCTAATGAGACCAGGGAGCAGACAAGGCCTACCCAGGGCACCCAAACCCGGGGTCAATACAGCGACCTTCCCAGTGAGCAAGAGGCGAGCTCCACTCAAGCTTGCCAGCACAGAGAGCGTGCCGGGAAGGCCAAAGTGGCGGAGGGACCAGGTCCACATGATGGGCGAGCTTCAGCCTATACCGAAGCATCTGCCACCCATCAATCGCAGAGAAGGAAGGTCCTCCAAGGCAGGTTGGGGCCGAGATGCAGAGAGAACGAACGAACGGGGGCCCCTGCTACATCCCATAGGGGGGGAGTCGGACCTACAGCCTCATAGGTTCGCCCATGACCGATTGAGAAGACCCGCATCTGATAGGTTGGATCCCAATGGCGGGCGCCAGTTCCGGCTCGTCGTGGAAGGGTCACCCAGAGCGAGGCACCGCGAGGACGTGCGTCCATGAGGCGCACGACCTTCGAACAGCCTCCACAGGAGGTGGCCCACAATGATGAGCTGGCCACGTTGAAGAAGGCCGTCGAGATGCTACAAATGCAAGTAGCAGCCAAATCTGGCGGACTTGACGCCACCACTCTCCACGCATCTCCATTGGCACCTGCCATCCTCAGAGCACCGGTTCAAAAGAAGGTCTAATTCCCGGTGATGTCGGCGTACGATGGCGAATGTGACCCGAAGGTCCACCTGGCCAAGTATGCACTTTATGATCTCGGTGGGTGCCACCGACGCCACTCAGTGCCGAAACTTCCCGCTGACCCTTGGGGACCGAGCTCATCGCTGGTTCTCATCACTCGCCCCGGGGTCAATTCAATCATTCGGTCAACTCACGCGGGAGTTCCTGGCCCACTTCTCTGGATTCGGGTCTTATCTGACCCAGAAGCATCGGCTCGCCAACATCCACGAAGGCGATAATGAGACCGACCAGCAGTACCTGGAGAGGTTCGACAAGATCCTACTAGAAGGCGAACCGGTGAGCGAAGATACCAAAATCGTCGCGGTGATGGCTGGACTCAAAAAAGTACCAAGCTCTGGAAAAAAATGCACCTAGCATGCCCGAACACCTACACCGAGTTTTGACACAAAGATGGGGTGTTCGTGGCTATGCAGGAGGCCCTCCTGAAAGAGGTCGGTGCCTCAGAGGAGAAAAAACCATACGGGAAGAAGCCCGGGGGCACATACTGAGCTCCCAGGAACTTGAAGGCTTTTGGGGACGGAGACGAGTTCAAGGAGAAGCTCAACCAAGTACTCACCGTCTCCGTTGACCATGTTTTTACTGCGGTCAAGGACAAAGCCCTGTTGAGCGAACCGAGGAGGATCCGTCAAGACCGCGTGAAGCTCAACCCCAACAAATACTGTGCCTACCACCAGTCGATTTCACCAGTGAATGCCGAGACCTCCTCAAACAGCTGTTGAAATTCTACAAAGACGGGAAGCCTGCCGAGTTCGTAAAAAAGGCACCAGCAAAGAGAACAAAGGTCGAAAGGAGGGAGGTGTCGGAGGATGAAGAGGAGGACGAGGACCGACGTGACCCTCAACATAGGCGAAGGGCACCTCCCCAACCTCAGCAAAACCTAGAGCCTACCAGAGAACTCCTGGTTCTCGAGAAAGTGATAAGAGCTGCCGGAGGTCTCCAAGATGGGAGATCCTCCATTTCCAAAAGACAGAGGAAGGCCGAAGTCCGGGCCGTAAATCAGGTTCAGGAAGGTAGCTCCAGTTCCAAGCCCTCCGCACAACCCACTGATGAACTGACATTCTCTTCGGTGGACTTGGAGGGGATTCTGACGCCCCACAATGACTCGTTGGTGATAAGCGCCAACATCATGAACGTCCGAGTTCACAGGCTGCTTGTGGACACCGGCGCCTTCACCAACATCCTCTTCAAATCCACCTTAGATGCCTTAGGTGATTTTGAGTCATACATAGAACCTAGCAATGCTAGGATAGTGGGGTTTGAAGAAGCTGTAACCATCCCCTTAGGTAGTATCAGGTTGAGCGTCCAGCTTGTATCGGCTGAGGACCCGGAGCGGAGACAGACTAGGTTAGTACATTTCCTTGTTGTCGACCAGTAGTCCTCCTACAACGGGTTCCTTGGCCACCCATTTATTAATGAATTCAAAGCGGCGTTCGACCTACTACTACTATCTAAAATTCCCAACTCCAAAAGGTGTCGGGACCATTAAAGGCGACCAGAAAAAGGCCTGCGAATGTTTACTCCAAATCAAAGATGGCCGAGTCAGGAAATCTGTAATGCAGGTTCACATCCTTGAAGAGAATATTTAGATTCCGGCAGACGAACCAAACATCCTAGACACCATCTCAGCCGAGCCCGAATTGATGGTGGTAGGTGACATGCTGGGACCCACGACCAAAATTGACCAAGTCCCAGAACCTGTGCAGAACGCACAACCGGCACCAATGGAGGGAGTGGAGGAAGCCCAAACTAACCAAGTGCAAGAACCGGCGCGAAACCCGCAACCTGCACCCATGGAAGTGGTTGATGAAGTCCAGGATGGAGAACTAGCGGGAGGTCAAGAGCCAGCACCAATGGAGGTTGATCCAACTCCTCGGGTTGCAGAACCATCCAAAGTTGGTGGACCATCAGAAGCAGTGCAAGTTGGTGAACCTGCCCAGGTTCAGGGCGAAGCTGATGACCCCGAGCCACGTATAGGTCATGAACCTATGCAGATGTCACAAGAAGAATGGGATGAGTTCATCAGCGATCTGAGGTGGAAAAGCCATAAAAGGAAGGCCACTCCCATGGAAGAACTGACAGCAATCCCGGTGGATCCAGAAAGGGACTTGGAACTTTTCATAGGTTCCGAGTTGCCAGAGCCGTACCGGTCAAAGATGGACACTATGACAAAAACAGGTTAAGACAACAGGGAAAAGACAACGGGTATTGGTTTTACCCGTTGTCTTAAGTCAAAATCACGTTGTGTTAAATGTGCCCGTTGAGTTAAATTAAAAAATGCACTGAAAAACAACGGGTTTAATCCCCCGTTGTCTTTTTCCGTTGTGGTAGTTTTTTTTTTTTTAATTAATTAACAGGGGTATAAATACCAACACTTAGAAAAAAAATCACATCTCTTCTCTTCTCAATTGTGTCGTGCCCTAGCCTGCAGACCTCCACCCACGCGCCACCGTAAATTGTCCGGCCACCGTTCGTCTTGCCCTGGCCTGACCTCCACCCGCGCGCCACCGTAAACATCCGGCTACCCATTGTCGTGCCCTAGCCATAGAACCTTCACCCCCAATGAATGTACCAAATCATTCAACGGCAACCGAATCGTACGAAAATCCCCTTATCTAGAAATTGTGCCAAGCCACCGTGAAAAGCCTGTGTCTACCGACGTGAATCATCTCCATCCTCTACCGCCGTGAATCATCTCCGTCCTCTACCGCCGCGAATCATCTCCATCCTCTACCGCCGCGAATCATCTCCTTCCTTTGCAGTCATGGTCACCTAATCATCTCTGTCCTCTACTGTATGAGAATAGGCTTTGTCGTCCATTCCATTCTCCTCAGGTTATTGAACTATGCCCTAATTTCTTTGTTAGTGCCTTACTCTTAAGTTATGTCTGCTACAGTATGTTCAATGACTCTGCGAACCCAACTCTTATAACTTCTTATTTGGTTTCAAACGATGCATTCTATTTGCACTGTATTTTCCAGTCGAATTGCAATGAGAATGAATGCACACTTTATTAAATTGGCACTTGTGCAAATATTTATGCCATTTGACCCAGTATGCATCTAATTCAGGGCTTTTCTATCCTGAATAGCCTGAAAAGAAGCATATCTCTCTCTGATCACTGCCTCTGGATGTTAGTTTGAGTTTAATTCACAAATCAGTTTTTTAGGTATAATAATTGGAAACAATTTATTAGAAGAGCTTTAGAAATGTATTTTCCTCCCCCTATTTGATTTAGCAAATTTAGTAGCAAATTCTGATTGAGTTTTCAGATTAATAGTTGTATGGAGAAGATGTTTTTTTTTTAAAGTAGAATTGAATAGAGTTGAGCTGCAGAGGTTGATTGGAACTTTTATCATAAAAAGAATTAATTTTGGGAGTAAGCATGGGTACTACTAGATCAACTAGAAGCAAGATGTTTGATTTTAAGCATGCGTACTACTATTCTCAAACTTCGAAGAAGATCTCAATGCTATCGGATAACTTAAATATAAGTCTCTATTTTTTTTTCGTTTGTGTGGATATTTTGTTCGATTGATTTAGGTTGTATATAAGCTGGTGGCATCCTCAATTAGTGTATCATTTATTATATTTCTGTTTTATTTTTCTGGCATATGTGTTTTAACGTAATTAGTGATTCTTATAGAGTTGGATTAACTGAGATACATGTTTGATTTTGTTTTGAAATCTGTTTTTATGATATTTCAGTTATCTAGTTTTTTTATTATTATGAAAACTTAAGCGGTTCATTTCTTCTGTGTGTTCGTGTTGTTTGAATTTGGTAATTATGTGAAGTTCTCTTTATTTATATAATTTCTGGGGAAAAGAATCCAGTTGATACCCTACTTAAAATTGCAAAAAAAAAAAAAAAAACTTCTTAATACATGTAATTATTTAAATGATACTCATAGTTTCAAATTAAATTTTGGATGTTGTATATGAATTGCTTATAAGTTGCAGGCTGTAGATTTCCCTTGGAATGTTTTGATTTTCCTTGGACCCTTATATGCTTTTTTTTTTTTTTGATGTTTTGATTTTCAAAGGATCTGGAAGGGCTTTCAGAAGCTGAAAGAGAATTGAAGGCTTTGAAGGAGCAACTGAATGATGACTTTCCTATTGCCCTTTAATTAGAAAGTCCTGCACAATGGACCAGGTAATACATGTTGGTTGGCAGCACAAACAATTTCCTTTTAGAGTCTAATTCCACACTCTATTTTTTTTAATAAGGAAAAGCTGTTGTTTCTTTCCTTGATGCAATTCTGGACAAGAACCTCCAAAGCACAGTTGCTTGGTCTGGCAATTTCTGGTGCTGTTGCAGTAGGGTAATGTATGAAAGTTTTAATATAACATATTTGATAACCATATTCATTCTTGGCTTCCCTCAGCTCCGCTTTTCTGGAGCTTTCTATGTGCTTAATCTGAATATATGCGATGATAGGTACTCCAATATTTTTGTAACTGCACCAAGCCCAGAGAATCTGAAACACTGTTTGAGTTCATATATAAGGGATTTGATTCGCTTAATACATGGTATGCTACCTTTTTCTTTCTTATTTCTAGTTGAGAAAAAATAGATCCATTATTTTCTCATTGTTTCACAACATTATTATATAGTAGGTGCCGAGATATATGCAAATACATATACAAGGAATAGAAGTATGTTATTAAATCAGACATGCTAATACACCATTCTTTATAGGAGCACTTGGATTATGATGTGGTCAAGAGGACAGACCCTCAATATAAGAAAGCAACTGTGCGCTTAAACATCTACAAACAGCACAGACAGAGTAGAATTAGGACAGAAAAAATTCATTTGCTCTTTTATTGACAAATTTATTAGTTATACTACTCTGTTGCCTGGTGCTTTAATGCTTCCTGACTCTTTAGCTTTTAGTTTTTATTTGGATCAACTCATCTTTTGAGGAGATGAACACATTCATTGCTACCCCTACTCTCATTTTCTCGATGAAGAACCCGAAAGAGGAAAAAAAATGTGCTTTCATTTTCTCTTCTTGGTGTGTGTATAAGAAGGGGGCAGCAATTACTTTTACTTTCCGATAAAGAAATAATATAGCATATCATTTACCTATTGTTTTGTGCAGTACATAGAGCCACATGAACATGAAAAGCTCTCACAAGTAGAATTGCTGGTTTTTTATGAAGCAGCAACTATACCTTTACCAGTTGTGAAGTCCTTGCTTGGTCCTTATCTTGTATTCCTTTCATCGACAGTGAATGGGTACATGCTCTTGTACTAAGTTGCTAACACGATTTCTTTTGCCCATCTTATAGTACACATTTTCCGTATATTATGAGCCTCGTTGAGGGACTTCCCTGAACAAATTCATATTTATTTATTTGTCCTCCCACTTTCTCTTAAATTTAAAAATGAAATTGTAGAAGAAAGTTGGGCTAATTCAGCTTTTTTACTTTTCAAAGCTACGAAGGTACAGGGCGGTCATTACCACAAAAACTGATAAAGCAGGTTGAGGAGCAAAACCAGATATCAAGTAGAAGCGTAGAGACTGCTGTTTCAGGTTTTAACTCGATGAGAGAGGCTGCTTATTTAATGCAATATGCTGCTATACTTTTCTGCACTTCGTATATGGATTTTCTCATTATTTCATCTGTTCAATCATGAATTAGAAGTTCCTTTCCCATATGGAATGGGTAATCAACTCCAGTCATGAAATATGAGATTCATTATTGCTGTTCTGTATCAGTAATCCTCCTAGTTTTATTCATAATAAGGTCCATCTGTTTAGCCTGTGCTGTATTTGCAATTATATAATGATTCATTGACTTAAGTGATCTTGGCTCTTTCTATAATGGTTACAGCATAAAATAGTTGTAATCAAATGTGCAATGAGAGATTCCAGTTATCATGTAGTTTTCCTATGTGTGTATAAAACCCATTTACTGAGTTGCATAAAATAAATAAATAAATAAATATATATATATATATATATATATATATATTGAAAAAAAAATTGTTTCAAATTCTTATTATGAAATTTTGTTATGATGTTCTTTTTAGGTCCGTCTCACAACTCATCTGAGATCTGACAATTAACTGTTCAAAATAAAATGTTAATATACTAAATACTAGTCGTGCATCACACAGGAGAGTTTCTAGTAAAACAAAATAAGCAAAAACATTGAACTGTGATTCCAGTATTTAGAATTGAGTTATATCTATCTTCCATAGTTGCTATATTTGTTAGAACTTGAGTACAATATATCCATCTTCGCTATAGAAAAGATTCTTTCATTTTCACTTTTTGGGTTCTTTTATTTTTTAATATCTATTAAAGGTGTTCTTCTTTAGCTTATGTTTTCTTGATTAGATAAGTTTCCTGCTGTGCTATCAATTCTTTAGCTTATGTAGGCACTAAAAGTGTTTCTGTCCTACACCTCACCTAAATTGTTTACTTATATGATCTCCATGAGTTTCCTCATATTTTTGGTTTTAAAGATAATGGGGCATTTCGAGTTAGTGCCTGCATTTCTTTAGAGTGTATATTTCTCTGTCCAAAACGACTTTATATAATCTGTCATTGTTGTGCTAATGGCAAGAGATCGGCATCAAAATGGTGTTTATTGTATTTGACTTATAAATCATTCTACATCTTTAGCCTTTTGTTTCGATTAACTAATTATTTGAATCTACTCATTTATTTGGATCTTTTTTTCTAATTGTAGAAGCTTGGAGATTTAGGCCTTGTAGCAAAAGCCTGCCGTTCATTACAACATTTAACTATTGAAAAAGTTTTTTGCACATTCCGACTTATTGCTAAGGTACTTTGTTTTAAATTTATATGCATTCTACTTATATGTACTGTGGATCTTTTTGTGGTAATCATCTTTTATTTATTAATAACATTCATTAGTCAATATTATCTCTTAGAAATTATTCAATTGTTATTCAAAAGGTTAAGGACATTGCTACTGTCTTTAGTGCATTACTTTATAATAACTAAGTCTTAGGAAATATTGCTGAAGGAATATGTTCATCATCTTTATAGGTGTCTGCTGATATTTATTTTTTTTGGCATATAAACTGCTGGTATACGTATATATTATCGATTGGATTAATGAGCTGCTGATGTATGCACAGAATCTGGATAGTTTTGTTGCTATTGATATATGTGATACTTGTGTATATTGTTGTTGCTGTGTGTAGATATGCTATATATGTTGTATGTATTTATGTTGTTGTTGTGTGTATATATATATGATGTTGGTGTAGATGTTGATGTGTGTATATATATGCTGCTTTTGTGTGTGGATATGCTACTATTGAAATGAAAATTATGACAACGGTTTACAACAAATAATGTTCTTCTTGTTAAGTATATCATTATTCATCATTAGTTGATTTTAACCATCCTTTACTCATTTTATTGTTTGTATTTTAACAGTTTCCACAGAAGAACTACTCTAGAAAAGATATTGATGATGTGTGGGAAGAATGGGATATCTGTGTTTCTGAATACATAGACAACTAATTTGCTAGAAGTGGTCAGAAGTTGAAGTTGATCGATTGCTTTTTTATTATTTTGAACATGTTGAAGTTGAAAGATTTGAAGTTGAAGTTGGAAGATTAGCAACATGTTATTAAAATTGGAAGATTTGTCGATTGTCGTTCGAAAACTATGTATGAATTAATGTGGTTTTTGAATTGTGGAGATATTTTATGATGATTACATTTCTATTGGTTCTTAATTTATGGCATGAAAAATATCTATATATAATATTAATAAGCTACGACAACAGAAATAAAAAAAGAGTAAAATATAGTTTTAACAACAGATTATATTTAAGACAACATGTATATAAAAATTAAAAATTACGGACAAAATGCATTGTCGTAGGTATTTACCACAACGGTTTTAAAACTCTATAACAACGGTTATACACCGTTGTCGTAAATACTTAAGACAACGGGTATAACCAGTAAATATTACGGACAAAACGCGTTGTCGTAGGTATTTACCACAACGGTTTTAAAATTCTATAACAACGGTTAAACCCCGTTGTCGTAGATACTTAAGACAACGGGTATAAAATGTATACACAACGGTAGTTATCAGTTGTCATATGTTAAGACAACGGTTAATAAACAGTAAAGACAACGGGTATTCACCGTTGTCATAAATATTTAAGACAACGGTGAGAAACCCGTTGTCAAAAGTCTGGACCTACCACAACGAGTCGATCCACAACGGTGGAAAAACACTTACGACAACGGGGAATCCCCGTTGTCGTAGCCCTTTTCTGGCATAGTGGGAGCTGTTCTTGATGTCCAATTTGGACGTGTTTGCCTGGCCCATGAGGACATGACGGGAATCCCGTTAGAACAAGCATGTCACCGACTCAACATAGATCCAACGAGGAGGCCTGTCCGCCAAAAGCGAAGGAAGTATGGACCAGACAAGTACGCGGCCCTAACCACCGAAGTCGGGAAACTGTTGGATAACAAGCTGATACAGGAAGCCTTATGTCCGCAGTGGGTCGCGAACCCCGTCCTAGTGAAGAAGACCAACAGAACGTGGAGGCTATGCATCGACTTCACGGACCTAAACAAGGCATGCCCGAAGGACAACTTGCCACTTCCCTACATTGATCAGCTTGTGGATAGCACCGCGGGCTATGAGATGATGACATTCATGGACGCTTTCGCAGGCTATCACCAGATAGCGATGCACCCGGATGACTAGGAACATACGGTGTTCTACCCTAACAAAAACATGTATTGCTGGGAGAGAATGCCGTTCGGACTTATCAACGCCGGAGCGACCTACCAGAGGTTGGTGAACAAGATGTTCGACCAACACATCGACGAATTTATGGAGGTATATGTGGACGACATAGTTGTCAAGAGTTTGCGAAAGGAGGATCACCTCGACCACCTAAAGCAGACCTTCAATATACTACGCCACTACAACATGAAGCTGAACCCCAAGAAGAGTAGCTTCGGTGTACATTCGGGGAAGTTCCTGGGACACCCAATGAGCCAACTAAGCATTATAAAAGTACCTTTAGACCTTCGAACAAGTTTATAAAATCAATAGTTGATGTGTAAAACTAAGAATTTGTTGTGCCAATAAGTCTACAACAAATCAAAGTAATGACACATCAAAACCTCTCTTAAAAACTCTTCAAATGACTAAAGGATTGAAACTTTGAAAATCTTTATTGAATAACCAAGAACATTACTAATACTTTACTAAAGCTTCATCCCTAACTCTAGTAAAATATTTAGCTACTCATACTAATACAATAAGAACTCATATTTCTAAGAGAGATACTAGACTAAGATAGAAGGATTACAAGGAAAATGAGATTCCTTCAAGGGTTGCTAAAGGGCTCTTTATATAGGCCTCCAAATAGTGAATCATGGAGACTTTAGGAACCAATTCACGTGGCCTATAAAGATCAGTAATTTAATTGCCCTTGTCGTCCGAATTTCATCTTGACTTCTGAATGAAAGTTGTAGGCCGTTGGATTAGCTTTCCAAGGAGTCTAAGATCTCAAAAATCGGATCTCTAGATTGTGAGTTATGACCAGAATAGTGAAGTTGGTAAAATTGGATTGTTTTTCTCCGCTTATTTATGGTGGTCTTTTGAAAAGCAGATATCTCAGCTTGCACAAAATCAACGCCGCTAACCAATGGCTTTGGTCTTGTGTAAATTGGACTTTTGTGTGAATTATGGTGAATTGTTTCCCAACATGTGACCTGAGATAGCGGAATTCTGAAGCCCTTGCATTGATTGTCATTTTGACCATTGAAGCCGGAACTTTTGACAATTGAGCCCTGAAGACAAGTTGTAGAGAAACGAATTAGTGATCAAATACAACTGGAATTGGTTCAATTGAATTAGTGAAGCTCCAGATATTGTGGAAATACAAAAATGTGTTTTGAGTCCAAACATTGGACAGAAATGGAGTCTTCACTTTTGAGTACAAATACAATCCAAACTTGTAAAATTGGATCACTAAAATGTCTTAAGTATTTAGTACATTGTCTTAGGTGTTCAATATCATAAAATTTGGATAAGTATAACTCCACTTAAGACCTCAACAATATACAATAGACATAATGACCATGTTGAATTATACATATGTCTCTTATTTATATAGAAAACATAAATACTTATAACTAATTAGAAAGTGTGAAATTATATATAAATACGCTAAACAATACATTATAGTACACAAAATAATACACAAAATAGGTAAAATACATGCATATTTAAACTGTAATCACACTCCCCAACCAGCTCATTACTAGTCCCTAGTGATGAAAGAGTAACATAATTTTGTGATGATGCTTTTATTTGCATCTTACCAACTCTTTGTTATAATATATCTAAATTAACAAACTATTACATTTTAGAACTATTTTATGCTCAATACAATCTAGATAGACAGTTTGATAGTCATCCCCTGTTGTGCTCAAGTTAAGTGACCAAAAGGTGTGGAGTTCACGTCATAATTCTATTATCTTGATATTTTACTATGGTTAACAACTTTCATGATGAAAATATATATATATTTTAACAAGATAGTTGTTAGAATAAACAACTTTTGCCAGTGGATTTCACACGCCTTACATCTCTCAATGTGGCTAGTGTTTACGCTCAGACTCTATATTGTGAATATTTATATCATAAGCTTGGTTATACATCCGTCAGTCAATCAACAATTCATGAAACATAAGTTAGAAGGACTTTATTTGGTTGTAATAAGGCTTAGGGTGAAGTTATGAAGAAAATCGGCTCTGGATTTTGACTCAAAGTGACCTGCAACCAAATGTAGGAAGAATTATATTTAGGCTTTGATTCGCATCTTCAAATCTCTTCAATACTGTCCTTCGCCATCCTCATCATTATTCTGATAAACATCACTTTTTTTTTCTTCTTTTTTTTTCTTTTTTTTTTCTTTTTTTTTTTGGTTTTCTTCTTTTTTTTTTCTTTTTTTTTTGTTTTTTTTTATTTTCTTCTTTTTTTTTTCTTTTTTTTTTGACACCTTCACAAGAATAATTCACCTTATTCACACTTTGAGAACTGATAATTATGATTTTGTGGTAAAAGAAAAGGTTTTATTTAGGCTCAAAGGGGTTTACTAAGGCATTGAAAAATTCGGTAGGTTTTATTGGAAAAGAAAGGTAAGTCTTAATTGCCTTCATCATTCTTATGTCTGCATACAGAGTGACTGATACAAATTCAAAACAAGTTCTGAAGAACATAATTCATGACAGAGTATCTCACATAAAAGAATGCTCAAACATGCTATCTAGGCATAAATTCTCACTGGGTAGGTTCATATCCACTAAACAAAAGTTGCAGTTTTCTAATGTAAATCTTGTTAAAATAATATTTTTTTTCAACAATCAATTGCAACCATTTGTAAAATAGAAAAATTAGTAAAATTATTCAATTATAGTCCATAATCTTTTGTCACAGTGTGTGAAATGAGGATGACTTATAAACATCTATAAGAATGTACTTAACCAAAATAGAAAAAAAAAATATACCAAGTTTGTTAAATAGCATATATTAAAATTAAGACATCAGTAAATTTAAAAAGTCGTGGTTGTGATGCGTCTCAAAGGTACAAAGAAGAGGTTAATTTTCTTACCCCCTTTACTCTGCCATCTTTATAGTGTTTTTAATATATATTTTTTTAACTCTTTTTTTTTTAATTTTTTTGGATTTTTTTAAAAGTACTCAACTAATCCCCACCCCCCAATTTAAACAACACATTGTCCTCAATGATGAATAGACGAAATTGTAAAAGAGGAGAGATTACCTGATTCCACAGAGAAAGTTGCAGCAATAAACCTGAAATACGCAAACAGACATATATATATATATATATATATATATATATATATGCATTTTTTTTTTACAAATGTAAATCTAAATCATCCTGACTTATTCTGGGAAGAGTTCCTAACCAGTTTACCTGAGACGTGATTGGGCAACTTTTAATCTCTCAGGCATTGAGTTTTTCTATTAATTGTTCTGGATCTGAATCTGCTGTAAAGAGTTGAGGTTCTGCTTCTTCAATAAAACCTTGTTGCTTCACATGATCCAAAAAAGTTAGTAACCCATCATAATAACCATTAATATTCAGTAGTCCCACAGGTTTTGAATGAATACTTAAACATGACCAACATACAATGTTAAATATTTCTTCCAAAGTAAGAATACCACCTGGAAGGGCTATGAATGCATCAGAGATTTCTATCAATTTTGGCATTCTGTCAATTAAGGATGAAATCTGTATTTCCTCACCAATTGTAGTAGGATTAACTCTTTTTATACCTGTGTGAACGACTCCCTGAACTTCAGATCCTCCCCAAGATGCTGTCAAGGCAACATTACCTACCAGACCAAGTGTGCCTCCTCCCTGTACTAGTTTGATATTTCTCCGAGCTAGTATACCACCTAGCTTATTTGCTACTCGAGCAAATTCTTTATTAAGACTATTTCCATCTCCCCCTAACACACAAATAGAGGTTATTTTTTTAGAAGATGAAGTTGCCATATTTGGACTTTCGAAAGGATGATACGAGTTGTGATAAGCTGAACACTAAATTATATAGACAAAGATAAATGAAAAACGTACCTGATACGATTCGAGAAATACTGTTAAATGAAACAAAAGTCAAAAGAAAGTTAAGAGATTGAGGTCCCACTTGGGGACAGTAGTTGTGATTGTGGCTCACATCTTCCTCTGGTTTTACGTCCAGTAATGGCTTAAACGCCTTCTATGAGTCGAGGATATGCTTCCCATCCAATTTTCTTAGAAAATGGCAAACAGGGTCTTTTAACGTCAGATTCCCGAGACAATGTGCATATTCCTTTATTAATTCATTCCTTAAATCGACTAAAACTCTTTGCTCTATTCTAATATAATGCGTCTCAGAGGTCCATTGGTTATCCACTGACCCCTTACTCAGTCCATTTATAATGAAATCTATTTTATTTAATCGATTATCAGAAGCCATTCCTATATTTTTACAACGTGTGTTACACGTCCATCTAGCACATTTATTGCAAACTCCCATTCTTTTAGCCCTTCATTTTTTAGAAAATGAACTTCTACCCAAACCAGTCACGCGTGGAACAATTGAATTAGGTAACTCACCTCCAATTCTAACATTTGCTTCAATCAACCATTGAAGATCAAGTGGTATTCCTTTAATCTTCATTAATCGTAATCTTTCACATTGAGCATAATATATCTTAATCAAATCCTTTTTAATGAAGCAAGGAAAGCATATATTTAAAGAGGCAATTGCCGCATCCATAGTGTCCATTTCGTTGACCTATTCAAAAATGAAAGATTAAAAATTTATTAAGCAACAAGATATTACATTACAATTACAAAAATGCTACTCCCCAAGCTAACATTATAAATTGCATTGCAATTGCCGCAACAATCCAAGGTAATGCACCGAATTCTTCTTCTTCATTGAAATAGCAAATAGCAAGCATGACAAAATAGGCAAGAGTGATGATGGAGAGAAAGATTTTGCTCATTTTGTTTGAGTTTATGATAACTTGAAGAGGGGTGTTTAGAAATGGGAGTAAAATTAGGTATTTATAGAGTAATTTTTTTGAAAAAAATTTAAAAACTAGCCGTTCATGACCGTTTGGAAAGATAAGTGGTGGTGATACACTCATCATTGTTACCGTTAAAATTGAGTGTTATATATAATATAATTTTTTTTTCAATTTTTTTTTTTACAATTCAGTTTTGTGGGTAACTGAAATACCGACTTGGAAGTCACGGAGTACCGAATCCGCCATTTATACCGGAAAAATAAAATTCACATAATATTACTAGCCGGGTCAGTAAGAGATACTGACTCAATCTCCTTACTAAAATTTCCAAGATATGCTTTTAGACGTTGTCCATTCACTTTAAACACAGCACCTGTTTTTGGATTTTCAATTTCAACCGCTCCATTTGAAAATACAATTCATAAAATAAAGGGTCCTGACCATTTTGAGCGCAATTTTCCAGGAAACAGATGTAATCTAAAATTATATAGAAGAACTTTTTGTCCTATTTCAAAAGTTTTCCTGACAATGTGCTTGTCATGAAACACTTTCATTTTTTCTTTGTAAATTCTAGAATTGTCATATGCATCATTTCTGATTTCCTCCAATTCATTTAGTTGAAATTTTCTTAAAGTAATAGCTTTTTCTAGATTGAAATTAAACCTTTTAATAGCCCAAAAAGCTTTATGTTCTATTTCAACAGGTAAATGACATGGTTTACCATAGACAAGTCGGTAAGGAGACATACCAAGTATTGTTTTGAATGTTGTTCGATAAGCCCATAGTGCATCTACTAACCTGACTGACCAATCTTTTCGATTTGAGTTGACTGTCTTCTCCAAGATATGTTTTATTTCCCTATTAGCGAGTTCAGCTTGCTCACTAGTGTTTGGGTGGTATGGGGTAGACACTTTATGATGGATTCCATATTTTTTCATTAAATTCTCAAAAGGTTTGTTACAAAAGTGTGAACCACCATCACTAATAATTGCACGAGGCATTCCAAATCTTGAAAAAATATTTTCCTTTAAAAATTTTAAAATAATTTTATGATCATTATTTTTGCAAGGGATTGCCTCAATCCATTTTGAAACGTAGTCGACTCCAACCAAAATATATTGATAACCAAAAGATGGTGGATTAAAAGGACCCATAAAATCAATCCCCCAACAATCAAATACTTCAACAGTTAGGATAGGATTTAATGGCATCATATTTCTACGACTTATGCCCCCTAATCTCTGACATCGATCACAGGATTTACAAAATTCATATGTGTCCTTGAAAAGTGTTGGCCAATAAAATCCACACTGCAAAATTTTTGCAGCGGTTTTTCTTGTTGAAAAATGCCCCCCACAAGCTTCAGAGTGAGAAAAATTTATTATGCTTTGAATCTCATTATCTGGTACACATCTTCTTAATATTTGATCAGGACAATATTTAAAAAGATATGGGTCATCCCAAAAGAAATTTCTTACTTCCCTAAAAAATTTCTTTTTATCTTGAGTATTCCAATGAATTGGAATTTGACCTGTCGCAAGAAAGTTAGCAATATCCGCAAACCATGGACCTTTAGACACGGTGAATAATTGCTCATCGGGAAAAGAGTCATTTATGGGGCTTACCTCGAAAGATTCATCACATGTAAGTCTGGATAAGTGATCGGCCACTACATTTTCCACTCCCTTTTTATCTTTGATTATTATATCAAATTCTTGGAGTAAAAGTATCCACCTAATTAATTTTGGCTTTGCATCTTTCTTTGCTAGTAGATATTTTAAAGCCGAATGATCAGTATAAACAACAATAGATGAGCCAACAAGATAAGATCTAAATTTTTATAGTGCAAATACTACAACAAGTAATTCTTTTTCAGTAGTGGAATAATTCATTTGAGCACTGTTAAGAGTTTTACTTGCATAATATATCACATAAGGTTTCTTATCTTTTCTCTGTCCTAACACGGCTCCAACAGCATAATCACTAGCATCACACATAATTTCAAAAGGTAGAGTCCAATCAGGAGGTTGCATAATAGGTGTAGAAGTGAGCATTTCTTTGAGTGTTACAAAAGTCTTTTCACAAGAGTCATTCCACTCGAATACTATATCTTTTAATAAAAGGTTGCATAATGGTCTTGAAATTGTGCTAAAATTTTTTATGAACGTACCTTCTATAAAAACCTGTATGTCCTAGAAATGATCTAATATCTTTAACTGATTTTGGTGTTGGTAGGTTGGCTATTAGATCAATTTTGGACCTGTCAACTTCTATTCCTTTTGATGAAACAATGTGACCTAACACAATTCCTTCAGTTACCATGAAATGACATTTTTCCCAGTTAAGAACAAGATTTTTCTCCTCACATCTAGCTAAGACTTTAGCCAAGTTTATTAAGCAATCATCAAAAGAATTTCCAAAGACAGAGAAATCGTCTATGAAAACTTCAAGAGAACATTCAACCATGTCACTGAAAATACTTACCATACATCTTTGGAATGTTGCTGGGGCATTACATAATCCAAATGGCATTCTACGATATGCAAACGTTCCAAAAGGACATGTAAATGTTGTTTTTTCCTGATCTTCTAGTGCAATTGCAATTTGATTATACCCTGAATATCCATCTAAGAAGCAATAAAATTCATGCCCAACAATTCTTTCCAAAATTTGGTCCATAAAAGGTAAAGGAAATGATCTTTTCTTGTCATTAAATTTAATTTTCTGTAGTCAATGCATACACGCCAACCAGTAACAGTCCTAGTTGGAATCAATTCATTTTCATCATTTTTTACTACAGTTACTTCAGATTTCTTAGACACAACTTGAGTAGGACTTACCCATTTACTATCAGAGATAGGATAGATAATATCATTGTCTAATAGCTTAATAACTTCATTTCTCACCACTTCTTTCATATTAGGGTTAAGTCTTCATTGCATCTGCCTAGAGGGTTTAGTATTTTCCTCTAAATAAATATTATGAGTGCAAATTAATGGGTTAATTTCTTTTATATCTGATATAGACCACCCTATCTCATGCTTGTGAATCTTTAATACCTCTAATAATTTATGCTCTTGATCATAACTTAACTTAGAGGATATTATTACCGGATAAGTATCATTAGCACCCAAAAAAGCATATTTCAAATTTGATGGTAAAGACTTCAACTCTAAAACTGGTGGTTGCTCGCTTGACGGGGTTGGAGCCTTTTCAGACTTTGATAATTGTTCAAATTTGGGTTTCCATTCGTTAAGCTTTGAAACTTGTGAAATCATAGGAATGGAATCAAACTCCGAACTGTTATCATTGACACAATCATTTATCAAATTTTCTAATGGATCAGAAAATGAGGTTATCAATTTTTCAAGAGTACATGTCTCAATTACATCAATTTCATTAGCCTCATCATTACTTTGTGGTTGCTTAGAAATGTTAAAAACATTTAACTCCAAAGTCATATTTCCAAAAGAAAGATTTAAAACACCATTTCTACAGTTTATTAAAGCATTAGAAGTTGCAAGAAATGGTCTTCCTAAAATGGTTGGATGTTGAGATGATGGATTTGAGACTGGGCATGTGTCTAAAACAATAAAATCTACCGGAAATCAATAAAATCTAAAACAATAAAATCTTCCGATTGAAATCACTTGATTGTTAGATTTCGATTGAGTTATCAAAGATAACCAAGATCATAACTCTAGTATTTTTATCTAAAGTGAAATCCCGAAGCTCTAGTATTTTGTTACTTTATTGAAACCTCTCAACTAGATAATATCTTTTTCTTCCAAATCTCCCTGTGGTTCGACACTCGGTCTCCCGAGAAATTTTATTACTTGAAATCAACCTACACTTGGGTACGTAACTCTCAAGGAGCTATCAATCTGCACAAAGTCGAGTCGGAGAGGGCTCCGGCGTCGACCCTCCAACGATCAAGTCAGTCTCCAAGAATATGAATTATCGAATGCGTGAAAGATAGTGTGTGAAAGTATGTGTAAAATGTGTCTTGGAAACAAAGAAAGTGCACAAAGAGTTATATATACTCTCTCCCTCACAAGAAGGGTATTTTAGTTTTTGCCTTAATTTTGGGACCACTACTATCAGCTGATCGTGGTAGTGGAGTAATGCATAGCAATGGTGTAGATAGTACAACACGTGGTGTCTCCTCATTGGTAGCAAGTACCAGAATATTCCTTCATGCTGATTTGGTTGATTGCATGCACCTATATACTAGGTTTCAATGATAGCTACAACATCTCTCTTCTTCTCTGCTCCCTTGACATCCGAGTACAGAGTAAGTCAACCTCCCAGAGGTCAGATGTATGAGGTGACAGGGGAGATTCCTCCTCCAGCACAGTAATTCTTTATAGTTGACTAACACCTCTGCCCTCTGGCAGAGGTCTGAGTCTAGAAGGCAGAACTCAAATCTGTACTTCCTCTCAGGCTCACACAGTGAGGGTTGCGAGCCCTGGAATCTGAATGTTAATACTCGATCTTTCCCCTTTAATGAAGGAATCGTTCTTCTGCCGGTGACCTCTGGGAACTGGCACATTTGCTCCCTATCAGTAAATGTATCATGCCCACCATATACTTGTTAAATGCTCAAGTGAATAATTGGAGGAAATGAATTACTGTTTGAGCCATTTTATGGAACAAGGGGGACATGTCTTCAAAATTGGCATGAGTGAATGTTATGGGTGCAAAGAAAGTGAAATAAAGGTCAGATGAGCAAGTATTATTGATTAACTGAACATTATACTATCAACTGAAGGGGGTCAGCTGATAGGTCTGCTGATGGTCATCTGATGGGGTCAGTCGGGATCATCTGAGAAGCCTACTGAGGTCATCAGGAAAGTCACCTAAGTCATCTGGTGAAATCAACTGAGGAGGTCAGCTGAGGGAGTCAGCTGATATGTCAAGATGATGGTCAGGATGGTTGGTCAGGTCAGGATGATGGACATGCTGGTTAGTCAGGATGAAGGTCTACTGATGATATCAGCTGATGAAGGTCTACTGATGATATCAGCTGAGTACTCAGACTCAGCTGAGGACATATCACATCAGCAGACAAGAAAAGAGCATACTGACTCTGAGTCAGGAATTAAACCAAGAATCAGTTACGAAGCGGTTTAAACTTCCAAGATTGGGCAACTGGCGATCAGTTTAACAGAATCAAAACTGAAGACCGTTGGGCTCTGACAGTTATTCATTTTCGGTTGCAACTGTAGCAGTTTCTTGTTGTTGTTTACGATCAACAAAGCATTAATTAGGGTTTCTCATTCCTATATATATACGCACACATGTATAGAGAAAGAGAGAGAGAACACAATCAATACAGAACACTCTAGAGAGATTCAAATACTTGTACTCTGTATCTTCTTCATTGATTAGTGAGAGAGGTGCCTCATCCGTGGACGTAGATCATTTCTGATCGAACCACGTAAATCTTGGTGTTCTTCAATTTCTTTATTTTATTCTAATTAATTTCAAACAATCATTGTTAACTCAACAGTGAATGTAATAGTACACTTTGACATATGAATGTCTTTATTGAAACCCACATGTGGTAAATTTTGAATTTGAAACTATAGTAAAGGGAATTTTGAGAATGGCATTGCATCTAAATGCACGAATGGTAAGAAGAATAAGTTAAGTCTATTACTAGAAGTTCTTTGAGGAAGTTTGTAACTTCTTGACTTTACTTTCTTTTTGCGAAGATCTGTATGATATATATGATAAAAAATGATTATTGGGGATACACACTCATGAAATGTAAATTGCGGGTTAAGAAGTAAATGACCCCAAGGAAAGCATAGACATGTGATTTATATGCGCATATATCCTACAAAGTTAACTTGTGTTGGTATCAGAATTAAGATAGAATAGGAATTGATTTTACTAATTAATTCTTGGTGTTTCATTTGGAATTTTCTAAATGAAAATGGTAATTCTTGGTGTAGTAATTATGTGTTCAAGTACTGGGGTGGCGCAAGACGGCGTCGTTAGAGTGTGCCTGAACCTTGGACATGGAAATGGGAGATGCGGGAAAGACGCCCACTGCTGTGAGGCAATCCAAGGAGCAGTTTGTGTAAGCGCGATGAGGTTCGGCTTGGGCTTGGATTTTGGTAATTTGGGAGGTACAGCAACAGCAGATCCTGGAAAATACTGTTACGGAAAGCTCTGAACGTCGTGCCACGATAATGACGATGCATGCTGCGACAATCCAATCCCATTGGCATATGCTAGGACTTCTTTTAGGGGAGCATGCATGTTTCACAAAGATATTAATGATACCGTCACTGCAGGTTGGAAATGTTGCGCTCGTTTTGGCACCTTCTGCGAGAAGAACTCAGACTGCTGCCCCGAAAACCCACCTAGGACCTGCTGGAAACAATCCAATGGCCGCCCCAGTTATTGCGCCTAATCTACCTATTAATCCTATTCCTGGCATGCATGCATGCTTCCACCTTTTAATTTCTCTATATTTATAATTTAAAATTATATTATCTATCCATCTAGAGAAAGGCAAAGTATTATGTGAATGATAAACACCATAAATTTTATAGTGAACAACAATTTATTTTAAGTATTTTGAAATTTGATTATTTTTTTAGATAAATGACATAAAATATTGTATATGAACTAACACGACAATGTATATAAACTAACACCACACTATATATTAATTAACACTACACGTAGTATGCCATAGTGAATGAACTAAAATCATATTGTATATGAACTAACATCACACTGTCTATGAACTAACACTACACTTCATATGAATTAACACTACACACCGAAATGTGTATTACTGCGTGAAATAAAATATGTCGTTCACGAAATATTTACGGTGAGTATTACTCACATAATACCTACTCCTAGAGAAAACATTATTGTTAATTGTGGTGTGATTACATTTTTCCAGAAGTAATAATAAAGATTATTTGTCAACATAATTTCCTTTTTTTTAAATATATAAACGGGACCTAAATAAGAAAGATACATAAACGTGGAATACTTGCACAAATTTTCACTACATGCATATCCACAAACTCGGACCAAAAAAGTGTTTTGGTCTCGTAACTTATTCAACGTTCGATTTTGGTTCCAAATATTTTGATTCATAGATTTTGACCTCATAACTCTTTGGATTGTCCAATTTTAATCTCATTTTCATCGAAAAAGAGAAAATAAGGTCATCTTTTCCTACGCATGGTGGTTGAATTTGACATTTTTAGGTTGTTGCCAAATAATTTTTTTTTCATATCACAAAAACTCTAATAAAAATAATAAAATATCAGCAAGGATGACGAAAAGTTTTAAATTCAAACACCATATGCACTGTGTATAAGAAAAAATGATGTTATTTTCATTTTTTCCACAAAAATGAAAACCAAAATTGGACAACTTTTATAAGAAAAAATTGTTACATGTGTGGAATGATAGGCCACATGAGGAGGGGATGTGACTTAATCGAAGGAACAAATGATCTGGAATCTATTCTAGATGAAAAACTCCCATACGGCGAATGGATGCGAGCTTCGCCTATGAAGTCTGCTGTGATCTCAGTGGCAAAACAGACCAACTCAAGGGAACCCACCTCACTTCGTAGGAAGCTTTTCGAACAATTTAGAAAAGTATATTAGAGAGGAAAAGGACCAAGATACAGAAGCTGAAAAACCAAATGTTAGTCTCAGAGACGACATCACAGAAGAGATGGAGGAGGTGTGAACCTGTCTGGAAAATATTTCAGGAATGCGGGAGAAAGTCACAGGTAAAGAAATTCATATTGAGACTTTAGATAGGAAATCAGTCCCTCTATTTCCCCATGACCGTTCTATGCCAACAAACCAAACCCAAACCAATACTCTATCCCACAAAGATACCCCACATACTCCTCCTTTTATACTTGAAGTCCAACCACCAACCACAATCATAAAGTCACCCGAAACTCTCACCTATCCACCCATAAATGCCCCTCCCCTATCCATACAGAAACCCACTCAAGAAAACACTATCTCCCTTTCTCCTACCAACTCTGCAAGTATTGATAAAGACTCTAACCCCTGCCATGAATCATCTTCTAGAGAACCATCAACCTTCATTAATTCTAGAAGCCCAACAACAAAAATCCACACCCCTTCTCTTACCTACAACACAGAACTAAAGGCTCCCCTTACCATTACACCCACCTCAGAACTTATTAAACTCTACCAAAACCAAACCAACCCACAAACCTCAAAACACACACCCGCTCTTCATAGAAAAACCAAAAATTCGAGTGCAATCAAGGATAAACCCTCTCCGCCATCCGACCAGGGGGAGAAAATAAAAGGGAGCTCGACAGGGGAAAAAAGCTATGCTCTGAAGAAAGTAAAAGTGGAGGGAAATAGTGATGAAACATCACAACTCAAGTCAACGGCGGAGGCTATGGAGCAACCCCGCCGAGTATTATGATCATCATGAGCTGGAACTGTCGCTGGCTTGGGAACCAAGCGACAGTTCGAGCCCTCAAAAAGCTCCTACATGAGAAGAACCCGGGTATGATTTTTCTCATGGAAACAAAATTATCTTATGCCCAAATGGTAAATCTAAATACCAAATCTTTGAAATTTGAAGGATGCATCCCAGTGGATTGTATCTGGACGGGAAAGGAAAGAAGAGGTGGTCTTTGTCTACTTTGGAGGGGTCACCTACGTATCTCTCTTACTGATTTCTCTACCAACCATATCTCTTGTGATGTGGCAATGGAGAATGGGACTTGCAGCTGGAGATTTTTGGGGATTTATGGATGGCCGTATAGAAATCAACGTTGGAAGACTTTCAATCTTATCATGCGTGTTGCGCCAAGCCAAAAATCCCCGTGGCTTTGCGTGGGAGACATCAACGAAATTCTGTGGAGTTGGGAGAAATGTGGGGGAAATATCTAACGAACTCAACAAATGGATGATTTCTGGGAAACAATATCAGAAATGGAACTACAAGATTTGGGCTTCAAGGGACATTGCTACACATGGTCAAATGGTCGAGCAGGGGATGCAAACATCCAGGTCCGTTTAGATCGCGCCCTTGCAAATGCACACTGGAAAAATTTATACCCACACTCAAGAGTCCACCACCTTCCCACATTGTGTTCTGACCATGCACCTATCCTTGTCGAATGTGTGACAACAGCCCCCAAAGGAGCAAGTGATCGAATCAGAAAAAAAAGTCTTCAGATTCGAAAAGATGTGGCTTGAAAATGAGGAGTGTACGACGATTGTTACACAGACATGTGAACCTACTAACCCTCAACCCTCCTTTATGGACCGCACGAGACTCTGTGGTGAGATACTGAAAGTATGAGATAAGCTGACTTTTGGCAACATTGGGCGCAAGATCAAGGAGACAAAAGAGGACATTGTATTCTTACAATCCCAATTTCAGTCAGCAACAATAGTCTTGGATCTCAAGAAAAGACAACATGACCTAGATCAACTTCTTAAAGAAGAGGAAATCTATTGGTATCAACGTTCTCTGGCGCTTTGGCTCAAAGATGGTGACAAGAATACCCCATTTTTTCATAAAAGAAGCATCAAGCAGAAAAAATAGAAATAATGTGGACATAATTCAAGACTCTTTGAGGACTTGGAAGGAGGGAGACGAGCAGGTGGGCAAAGTGATGTGTGATTATTTCATGGACCTCTAATCATCTGTTAGCCCCTGTAATATGCACCGGGTATTAGAGTCTGTGAAGTCTAGAGTGTCTAGGGATATGAATGACTTTCTCTTGCAGCCATACACAAAAACAGAGATAAAAAAGGCGCTCAAACAAATGCACCCAGCAAAAGCTCTCGGACCCGACGGTATGCCTCCTCTATTCTTTCTTAAATTTTGGAAAACCATTAAATCATCTTTCATCCATGCTTTCTTAGACATTCTGAATAACGGGGGTGACCGATCTTCTCTGAATCGTATTTTTAATGTTCTAATTCCTAAGGTCAAAGTTCCTGAGAGTCCTAAGGATTTTTGCCCTATTAGTCTATGCAATGTTGTGGTTCGTGTCATTACTAAGGTTATCGCCAACAGAGTCAAGTGTATTCTTCAAAATGTTATCTCCAATACTCAAAGTACTTTCATTCCCAATCGCTTGATTACTGATAATGCCATGGTTGCTTTTGAAATTTTTCACTTCCTGAAAAAAAAAGGGCAAAAAGGGTTTTGTGGCACTTAAACTAGAAATGAGTAAAGCTTATGATCGAGTTGAATGGGGCTTCCTTAGAGCAATGTGTTTAAAGTTGGGATTTGATGAGGGCTGGGTAAACTTGATTATGAGATGTGTCACGTTTGTGTCTTACTCTTTACTTATAAATGGTTCCGCAACAGATGCTTTCCTACCTAGTAGGGGTCTCCGCCAAGGTGATCCCCTATCGCCTTATTTATTTCTTTTGTGTGCAGAAGGGTTCTCATCTTTCATTCGCCAAGCTGAAAATTGAGGTGAAATTATTGGAGTTAAAGTGACCCGACAGGCTCCTTCAGTTTCACACCTCCTCTTCGCCGACGACAGTATTCTTTTCTTTCGAGCAAATCAATCAGATGTTAACCAGGTTAGATACATTATCAGTACTTATGAATCGGCATCTGGGCAAAGAATCAACATGGAAAAATCTGAACTGGTTACGAGTGGCAACATCTAAGGGGATCGAAAGGAGGAGCTTGGTCACCAGTTGGGAGCTCGTACCACAGATCAGTACTCTAAATATTTGGGGCTACCCACGATCATCAGGAAGAGCAAAGAAGGCTATTTTTCAGACTGTGGTGGATAAAATTATTAGAAAATTCAAAGGGTGGAAAGAAAGTTCTCTTACAAAGGCGGGAAGAGATGTATTGATCAAATTAGTTATTCAAGCAATCCCGAATTATGTGATGAGTTGTTTTTTATTCCCAAAATCCCTGTGTGAGGAGGTTGAAAATTCTGTGGCACTTTTCTATTGGGGTTCGACCTTAGAAGAACATAAGATACACTGGCTTAGTTGGGAGAAGATTACTCGCTCAAAAGACTGCGGTGGTATTGGATTTTGGGAAATGTATTACTTTAATCTGGCCATGGTTGCAAAGCAATATTGGAGACTTTTGCATAATGAGGATTCTATGGCTGCTAAAATTCTCAAAGCACGCTATTTTCCTAGAGGAAATACTGATTCGACAACCGTGGGATATCAACCGAGTTTCCTATGGCAGAGTATCATGGAAGCTCGGAGCTTGATAGTAGAAGGAACAGCCTGGCAAGTGGGTGATGGGTCAACAATTGACTGTTTTGAGGATCGTTGGATTGGTACGGGGGAACGCTGGATGCCACAAACTATTGGAAATAGGGATAACTCGATTCATAGGGTGTCCGATCTTATTGATTGGGAGAACTTTTCCTGGAAATACGAAATTGTTAGAGACTCTGTTGTGGGAGACGATGCATGCACAAGCTATCTTGAAAATTCCTTTAAGCGCAAGAAAACCAAAGGATCACATAATCTGGAATCACTCAAAAAACGGCATTTTTACGGTGAGATCAGCCTACTATCTTGCGGTTAACAAATTCTTTACATGTGGTCGTGCCTTACCCTCAAGCAGCTGCCAAATTTCACTGTGGAAGAAGCTTTGGAAGTGCAATAGCCCACCAAAAATTGGGCACTTCTTGCGGCGCGCATATCATGACTCCTTGCCAACGCACTTTGCTCAACAAAGATGAGGTATTTTAATTGATCCAGTATATCGCTCTTGTGGTAATGAAATGGAGACGATATCTCATGTTCTCTTTCGGTGTCCAATAGCGATCCATACATGGGGTCACAGCCCCCTGAATTTTGAGTCACATTTTTTGGATCACTCCTGCAAAACTCTTATAGGGGAACTGCTGGACAACCTCCCCCTGATGGTTTTACTATTTTTGCCTTCATTGCCTGGAATTTATGGAAAGCCCGAAACTTCTTTTGCTTTCACCAAACACCACATATTCCATTTTCTACAGTATCTCTATCATTGAGCCTAGCGGAAGAATTTATACGATCAACAAAAGGTATGCAGCGACAAAGACCCTCAAATCTTGATGGCTTTCGCTGGTCACCCCCACCTATGGGAATTCTTAAACTTAATTCTGATGTTGTTGTGTTCCATGATGGCTCGGTGGGCTTAGGTTTTGTGATTAGGGACGGCGAAGAGAAGGTTATTATGGCAGGGTCAAAACGTAGTATGGCAGCACCTGAGAATAACACTCTCATCGAAGCACTCGCTCTCCGCTTTGGTCTCAGTTCCGGGACTGATGGGGGCTTTCCAATCTCAATCATTGAGGTAGATTCAAGCAATTTAATTTCTGCCCTTCATGGAAGTTTCACAGGTGATCCCTACTCTATGATGATTGTTGATGATATTTTGAGTCTTAGGAGTGAAGGATGTCCTTGTCTAGCTTCTTTTGTTCGACGTTCAGCAAACCGTGTGGCGCACACATTGGCCCACTACGGGGATAGGGTAGGATTTGAGCATATTTGGAAGAATGATGTACCCGTATGTTTTTCAAGTCTCGTAGTCGACGATGTAAGGCATGAGCCTATTGTTCCTTGAGTAATGAAAAATATTTATTTCCTGTCAAAAAAAAAATATATAATTTACATATATGGATAAATTAGTGTTATTGAAAAATAGAATGTGTGTTACTTAATCTTTAAAAATATAAATTTACTTTTATAGTAACTATAAGGACACTATGTACTTTTACAAGAATAAATATGTATTTCTTAATTTATTCAATTTATTGATTCATGTTAATACTATGTTGTTCACGTAGTAACATATCTTTTAATACCTTACATATGTTACTAAGTATAAATATATATTTGTTTTTACAGTAATGGATTAATTGCACGAAACGCCTCTATGATTTAAAATATTGCGCAAAGTCTTTCGTGGTTTAGAAATTATACGAAACTCCCTTGTGGTTTACTAAAAAATGAATTATTTCCTTCTACTAAAAATGAATACAATTTTATCTATTTTCTATATTTTTATATTTTATTTTTCAAATACTAAAATCGAAAAATCTTAAGATTATACAAATAAGGAGATAATGAAAATAGTGAAAAATGTTAACTCAATTTTTTTTAAAAGGAGAATTTGTTTCATTTAGTAAACCACAAGAGAATGTCATGCAATTTCAAACCACGAGGGGATTTCACACAATATTTTCAAATTACGAAGGGGTTTTGTCTATTAATTCAAATAATAACACATATTTACTCTTAATTTATGTTATTATTGGAGCAAACACGTGTTATTTTATGGACATAATGTGGTTCACAAAAATAAATATGTGTTTCTTAATTTATTTATCATCTTTTTAAATTTAGATATATTGTTTGTATGTAGTAACACACTTTTTACTACTCCCTCCATCCCGTAGGAATTTGCACCCTACGAGATTTCACATTTTATAAGAAAAATATGTTTTATATAAAGTAGTGGTATAAGGATAAATATGTGTATGGTGTTGTGAGTGTGCACGTAAATCAAAGTTTAATTTTTTAGTTTGTGCAAATTTGTATGGAACATTAAAATAAGGAAAGTGTGCAAATCTATGTGGGATAGAGGGAGTACTTTACATGTGTTATTACAGGAAAAATAATTATTTCTATAAACACAAAAGATTAATTGGGAAAAACTAATATATATCCTTATAATCCATGCATTTTTCTCTAATATTATTTTAAAATTTTATTTTTATAAAATAAATAAATATATGTAAAAGTACAACATTTACTCTGATAGTAACGCATATTTGCTCTAACAGTAACATATATTTGCTAATTTGTATTATTGTATGGGAAAACGCATGAAATTATAAGGAAAAACGTATTTTTATAAGAACAAATATGTATTTTTTTAATTTAATAATTATCCCTTTAAATTTATGTATCTTGTTTAATGTGGTAACACATTTTTTACTATTTCACATGTGTTATTACATAAAAAAATTGTTCCTATAAAATAAATAAATATTTGTGAAAAAATAATACTCCCTCCGTCCCTCTATATGTTGCTCGTTGCTTTTGGGCACACGAATTAAGGTAAAAGTGAAAAAATATTAGTGATGTGATGGAAAAAGTAAAAAAGTATAAGTGATATGATTGAGAAAAGTGAAAAAGTAATGGAAATAGTATAAAAAGTATTGAAAATAATAATAAAGATGTGAATAGTAGTTTTCAAAAAAGGTAAAAAAGCAAATGAGCAACATATAGTGGGACAGGGGGAGTATTTGTTCTTATAGTAACACATATTTTGCTCTTACATTGTATTAAAAAAATTATTTCTACAAAAACAAATAAATACATGTAAAATGACAATATTTTATCTTATAATAACACACATTTTGTCTTATAGTAACATATATTTGTTCATATAGTAATACAAATTAAAAGCAACAACCTGGGATATAATCTTAGCGCAAAATTTAGGAAAAAATTAACCAAATTCTACTCGACCTGAACAAAATTTGTTAATTATATAAAATAATTATTTGATAAATATCATTTTTGGTACCTAAAGTGTACTTTTTTTCTATTTTGATGTCCCACCTTTGGGCACTCTCAAAATTGATCATCGAAGTTCATATTTACTCTCAAAATTGGTCCAGCCGTCAATTGACTCGTTATTGACTGACGGAACCAACAATTTGAGATCAAAGATGTAATTATTTGAAATTATACAAAAATATAAATTACAAATCTACCTCACTCATAATATATATTTATATATATATATGTATAACCTTTAAATTGAACGGAAAAGGACCAAGAGAAAAAGAGAGTAAAGTAATCAAGTTGAACGGAAATTGGATTTCCATTGTTGGCAGAAAATGGTAAAGGGAAAATCGTGTATTGTCAGCGTAGTTTTTTTCTCTGATCGTCCAATTGAACTTTCAAATTTTTTGATGAGTTTCTCTCGTGCCTCAAGCCACCGCCAACGGTGGTTTTCGTCTTCTCCGACAACGGGTAGCAACATATGACCACGGGCTGCACACACCTTGAATTCAGGTTTTGGACAATTTGGGTTTTGGATTTTAAGTATTTCTGATTTTTAATTTGAACAATGGCGGAAGCTTTTGGTGGCTCTCTTCTCTGTTTTCAATGGTGGATAGATCGTGGTTTGGTCCTTGGATTGTGCTTAACAGCTGCTTTAGATTCCGGAGAGTGGTGAGTTTCTTTAATTAACATTGAGCGGGGGCGATTGAATTCGAATTTTCGGCGGCTTTACGGCTTCGAACAACGACAATTTCAGATGCAATTGGTGGCTCTCGAAGTGGATGATTAGAGGTATTATATGTGTATGTTTCATTTAAAAAATATGCTTAATTACCGCTGTTGATAGGCGAACAGATTAAATGCATAAAATGCGATTAGAAACTTCAACGCAAGCATATTTAGCTTAAAAACTGCTGACTAAGTGCCAAAGTCTAGCTTACTGATCAGAAGAAGGTAGTCAGAGGCGAACAATTCAAGAATAATGTTCAAAAGCTGCTCGCCATTCTCTGACAGAACAACAAGTTAATACTCTCTCCGTTTCACTATATGTTGCTTATTTTGTCATTTTCGTCTGTCCCATTATATGTTTCGCATTTATTTTATATCTTTTTTAGAACTTACTATTCATTTTTTTATTATTATTTTTATTACATTTTACAGTATTTCTATTACTTTTTCAGTTTTTATATAACATCACTTATACTTTTTTACTTTTACCTTAATTCGTGTGCGCAAAAGGAACGAGCAACTTATATATATACCGAGATTGGGGAGTACTCCCTCCGTCCCGGAGCAACTTGCAAGGGGTGGAGGGCACACAAAACAAGAAAAAAATAGAATAAAGTAAAAAAAGTAGTGTTTTGGGGGTTAATTTGGTAAAATTTTATGTAAAAAGTGAAAAAGTTAGTTGGATTGAGTGTAATGTGGGCCCAAAAAGTGAAAAGGTAATGGCATTTTGTGTAAATATGTAGATATTGTGAGGGTGAAGTTTATAAAAGGATTTCCTTTTTTGGGTCTGCAAGTTCCTCTGGGATAGAGGGATTATATATTTTTACTATTCATTAAAAATTTCCATATAATTATTTTAAAATCATGAATTTACACGATCACTTAGATTCCAAAATTTTGTAGATACATACTGATCAATTAGATCCCAAACACTTCAATGAACTCTACTCATGGTATAAGGCGATTTGCATGTCTTCCCTTAATAAAATTATCATACTAATGTCCAATGTATAATACAATATATATATATATATTGTAAAGATTATGCACATGCACTACATATCAATGTTAAAAAATCAAATATATTTTTATAACATTGATAATATATACTCTCTCCGTCCACAATAAATGGTTCACGTTGCCTTAAACGACCGTCCACCATAAATAATTCATTTACCTAAAATGAAAAAAATTACAATCATTATTTTTCATTTTTTATACACATACATTCATTTTTAAACATTACATCAAATGTTTTTTTATAATAATCAAATATCTTTTTATACTACTACACCAGATCCGTCCCAAAGAATATAGAGACCCTGTGTTACTTTTTAAAATGAGGCCTCAAATCTTGACTCAGGTTATATGCATCCATATTTATTTATAGTACACATAAAATAAATACAATCGTAAAAGATGAGACATACTTTTTAATCAAATTTTTTTCTTCTCCTCCTTTCCACTTATCTCCTCACTTCTTCTCTTCCTTTCTTTTCTTGGTACACGCCGATCGATTGGTTTCATTTGATACTATACATCTGAAAAAATAAGAATGTAAAGGTAAAAGATTAAATTTATTTTTTCTCATCCTTCAATCCCATTCCTTATATTCTTATCTTTTTTCTAATTTTATACATTTTTTTTTTTCTGATCTAGGTCAAAATTTTACGATTTTTGAATTTTTCAGTTGAAATTTTAGTCCATTTTCATTATATATTTCCGGTCTTTTTTAGATTTGTTTTAACAAAATATGCCTTCTTTCCAATATTTTTCCCCAAAAAAAAAATCTTTACTTTTTTTTCTTTTTGAATTTTTATTTGCGTTTTCTTTATAATTTTATAATTGTAATATAAAATTTATTTATATTGACAAAAAAAATTAAAATTGGGCCCCCTGAATTTATGGAGCCCTGTTAAATGTCACTGGGTACATTGCTAAAGAAGGGGCTTGTACTACACTTACTTTTACACAACACATCTATTTTTTCTATTACTGTGCAAAAACTAAAGTTGTTCAATCATATGGACAGAGGGAATATATAAATAATAGTAATATTGATTATACACTCGATTTCTCAAGAGACTTATTAATAGATAAGATATTTTCAAGTCATAATATTTTGAAGTAACTGAATTGTCATACGCTAACATATGTGCACACACATGATAATCAAATGAAGAGTAGGTATTATGTGAGTAATACTCACGGAAATAATTTCGTGAACGACATATTTTATTTCATGTAGTAACACACATTTCGGTGTATAGTGTTAGTTCATATGCAGTGTAGTGTTAGTTCATATGCAGTGTGGTGTTAGTTCATATACAATATGATATTAGTTCATTCACTATAACATACTACGTGTGGTGTTAATTCATATATTGTGTGGTGTTAGTTCATATATATTGTCGTGTTAGTTCATATACAATATTTTATGTCATTTATCTCTAAAAAAATCAATTATCAAAATATTTAAAATAAATTATTGTTTACCATAAAATTTACTGAGTGTATCATTCACATAATAATTTGCCTCAAATGAAAGATAGTCCACCTAATTAAGAACAGAATTGTGAACACAATAGCATATTTCAACACCTAATAAATACTCCATCAATATTTAGAACTTGAGCTCCGAACCCGGTTCTTGTACTCCCGAGTATCTTTGATTAAAAGCCAACATGCATCAGGATTAGAGATGTTAAACGGGCTAGCTCTAACCCTATAGGGACAGTCCTAACGGGTTTCGGGCTAAACTGTTTAGGGCCTTATCCGGTTCATTCTTAACGGTCCTCTAATATTTGAGACCTAACCCTAACCCTAGCGGTCCTCGGGCTAAACGGGTCATAAACGGGTCATGTCATAAATAATAAAAAAATCTAAATTTTAACACATAATCTAAAATAATTGTCATAAAATGTTAATATTTAAACTAGAACCTAAACATGGTCCATAATTTCATTAAAATTATTAAAAATAATTTAATATAATTACAAAAGTTCAAACGTCAACACTTAAATATTTAAAAGTTCATTGGTATTTAAAAGTTCAAGTATAAATACTTAAAATTAATATAACACCTAAATAGAAATTGGAGATAACTTCAATTAATAATAATAATAATAACTAATAAGTATATTATATATTTAATTGATATATACTCCCTCCGTCCCAGAAGACATTGCGGTGTCTTTTGGGCACGGGGTTTAAGAAAAAGGTATAAAATGTACATTTTTATGAATATTATATGTGTGTTGTGAGAGTGGGGTTTAATAAATAGTTTCCACTTTTGGATAAGCAAACTTTATGTGGAACGGACCAAAATAGAAAGTATGCAATGTCTTGTGGGACGGAGAAAGTATAAAATTAAAAAATTATGCGGGCTAACGGGCGGGCTCGGTTAACCGGCGGGCTAGCCCGTTTAGCCCGCGGGCTAATAGGGCCGGGTCAAAAAAGTCCGGATTTAAACGGGCCAATGAAAGTATGGCCCTAACCCTGCATTTTTCAGGGTTAAACGGGCCGGCCCTATTAGCCCAGCCCGGATTAACATCTCTAATCAGGATGGGCAGGGGCCGGTCCAGTATGCCAACCACAATTTGCTTCACCGTAACAGCCGGTCTCCAGTCAACGTCTTCGCTAAGGATAGAGAGGCACACAGATCCAGATGCGTAGACATTGGGGGTGGAAGAAAAGTGGCGCTGGGAGGCTTCGCCGGACAATTTTCGCCATGTGAGAGGATAGTAACCGCCCTCCCAATCGGTATTCGGTTTTCCGGATATGATGCAGTGCCACGTCATCAGATTAACCGACCCGTCCGGGCTTGTTTTGGGTTTGGCCACGAAACCGTGGGGGTGAGCCTTCATCCATGCTTTCCGCGAGCTATGCCCCCTGACATGCTTTGTTTCTTTGCTTAGATGCTTTTTTTTTTTTTTTTTTTTTGAGGACTCAATATGTACTTAACTTTATTTTTTGGAAATTGGTGCTTAACTTGAATATACAAAAAAATGAAATTCTATTTGCACTTATATATCAAATTTGGGTTCACCTTAATTCGTATTATTGTTATACATTAAAATATATTTTATTTTTTTAACAATATAGTGTTCACGTGAACTTGTATTATTGTTATATTTTAAAATATGCTTAATTTTTTTAACGGTGATTGTGTATATTCATAAAAGAAATAGTAAACTGATAAAATTGAATTCAGCATGAACACAAGTTTATACAAAATAATCAACTAAAATAACAGTGAACTTTCTATTGATATTATTATTACCCCCTGGTGCAGCCCTAAGGTAAATACTCCCTTGTGAGTGCTCCGTGCACCAGTTGAATATTAGACCACTAACTATTACACCCTCCGTCCCTCTATAAACTTTTCATTGTACCATTTTGGTTCGTTCCTCTATAAACTTTTCATTTATTTTTTTGAAAACTATGATTCACTTTTTATTCTTTTTTTCATTACTTTTTACATTTTCCCATTAATTATTTTTTTACTTTTTTAATCATATCATTTGTATCATAACTATTATTTCAACACTTATCTTAATTCATATGTGCCAAAAAAAAAAACTTATATCGGAGCGGAGGTAGTAATAAAATATGCCCCAAATTCTGAAATAGAATTGGGTTGGTTTACAAGAATAAGACCCAGGCCAACATTATTTTTAAGTAATTTTATTTTTTAGCTTTAAATCGGAGAATGTAGACCCTCAATTTTTTTTACAACACAAACTCTTATATGAAATATTTTACGGATATAGGATTTATAAAATAATTCACATTAAAAAATTCACGGATCTTGCCTGGAATAAAAAACGGTAATAATTATTATACTCCTTCCGTCCCATAAGAATTTACACCCTATAGGATGACACAATTTTTAAAAAATATATTTTTTATATATAAAATGTATTTTACACATTTTGTAAGGGTAAATATGTGTATAAAATTGTGAGTGCACTTAAATTAATGTTTCCTCATTTTGATAGTGTGCAAATTTAAACGTTAAAATAAGGAAAATATGCAAATTTCTATGGAATAGAGGGATTATATAACAGTAATACGAGAGTTCACGTGAACTCAAATTCAAATTCACACGAGAGATAGTTGTGGTTGACATATACTTGCAAATAGAATTTCAATTTTCCGTATATTCAAGTTAAGCACCAATTTCCCGTCATAAGAAAAAAGTTAAGCACATACTGACTCCTCCAAAGTATAAGTTGAATCATTATAAACATGATGTCATAGTGAACTAGGAGTTTCAAGTTTCTACACATTGAGTTAAGTCAACTACTTTCTAAGAGTGGAAGATTGATGGTGTATATTATGTTAACTAAATTGATTCATATAATTTTGATATTATATGTTTCTACTGCTACAACTGAATGAACATTTTCAGCAATGAAGCATGAGAAGAGAAAAATTCGTAACAAGACGAGTGATGACTTTCTTGGAGATTGTCTAATGCTTTATATTGAGAGATTTTATTAAGAATATATAGAGATAGACTCAATTATTGATGAATTTTATGTTTTGAACTCTCGTAGGGCACAACTTAAGCGAACATTGAAATGTATAAAATTTTAATTTGTCTTCGTTTACTTTTTAGCCTACCCTGCTATTAAATCATGGATCCGCCACTGGCACTCACTCAGCTGTTAAGATTTTTTACATTGAAAAGTGTGAACTAATTATATTAAAAAGTGTGAGTTGATCGCACTGAAAAATTTACATTGTTATTGATTTTCAGGATCATGTTGAAGAATTTTGGGATATTATAGTTTGAAAGGAAAGTCTACAATTGTAGAGTTGATTAACTTACAGCTGGACAAAGATCTTACAACTATAAGGTTAATCCTACAGTTGGAAACTGAAGTTGCAGGAGTAAATGCTACATGAGTAAGAGAGACCCTACAGCCAGTGAAGACCATTGCAAGATTCAAGTACATTTTCAACAATTCAAGATATTATCAAGATCTTTAAAACTCAGATTAGTGAAGCATCATTTGCACTCACTAAAGAGTACTTAAGGAGGAATTATTTTTTAAGTTTGAGGAATTATTGGAGGATTATTTAAAGCCTAAACCAGACTTCAAGATAAAAATAAATAGTACAACCAGTACTATTATGTATGAAGGGAGATGACCAGTTCACACATGTGGAGGTTTATAGAGAGAAAAATTAGTCTTATCCAGAATTCAAATTTTGAATTCTCAACGGATAAGACACATCTCTTCCACTATAAATAGAGGAGGAATTCAGAGACAACAACAACCTGAGCAATTCAAGCATTCAACCTACGCAAATATATTTTCTTTGTGATTAATAGGATAGTTGGTTAAGATTTCTTATTGAGAATCACATTTTTGTTATTGTTCCCTCACACATACTTTTATTTTGTTGTAATATCTACTTTGTGTAGATTACTCTTTGTGAGGTTTTTTAGGCTCTTAGTGAGTCTGTTTATTCTGAGTGAATATGTCAAATATTTTTCTTGTTTTAGATTAGTGATCTTTGTGAGACCTAGTTTTGAGGGAGAAATACTTGTAAAGTGATCTTAGTGATTTGTGATCTTATTGAATTTGGCACATAAGTGGTGTAACAGTGGATATAAGAGTTCTTATTCATAGACTTTGAACCACTCTAAATACTATTGTCTCTTTTACTTATTTATTTCTTGTTATACTGCTTATTACTCTTATACTGTTACATTCATCACTCTTTTGAAACTGCATAAAACCTGCATTTACAAAATTTGGAATCTACAGTTGTAGACTCTCTAGTCACTCAACTGTGAACTCCATCATTCATATTGTTTTCATAAACACTTACACTATTTCCGCTGCACACAGAGATTTATCAATGCACTTTCAAGTGTAAAAAATCCCTCTGAAAAATATCTACAAGTTGCTTCGATTTACTCTAGGTTTTTGAAAATCTGCAACTGGAAACTTTGTAGTCTACAGTTGTAATATTTGTGGTCTAAAACCTTGTAGATTATTTTTTATACTCAAAGAGATACTTGAAGGTTCTAATATCTCATTTTAAAAAAGTTTAATATTTGTATTTGAAGGTCTATTCAACCCACTCTTGACCTTCACCATTCAAAGGGACCAACAAATTTACTCTAACAAAAGTCAATGAAATAAAGTTTTTATATTTTACTCCCTCCGTCCCAGGGGTATTTGCACCTCTGGGATGGCACACGGTTTAAGAAAAATGTATTTTTTAAATAAAGTGTGTGCACGCAAATCAATGTTTCCCTTTTAAGTAGTGTACAAATTGGTTTGGGACAACTCAAAATGGAAAATGTGCAAATTGGTCTAGGACGGAGGGAGTATTATTTAACTTTACACTCACATACTCCAATTTTTTAAAATTGTGTATCATGTGCTCCTATGAAAATAAATTAGAACAAAGAAAGTATATCTCTAGAACATTCATAATATAAATATATATGAATATTTATTTATAATAATTATATACTCCCTCCATCCCGTAGGAATTTGCACCATACGGGACGACACATTTTTTAAGAAAAAATAGTTTTATATATAAAGTAGTGGTATATGGGTAAATATTTGTAAATGTTTGTGAGTGTGCACGTAAATTAATGCTTCCTCTTTTAGTAGTGTGCAAATTTGTGTGGGACGTCCAAATAAGGAAAATGTGCAAATTCCTGCGGGATAGAGAAAGTATAATATTAATATAAATTTACATGAACTTGATTTTTTTAAAAATAAAATAAAGTAATAAATCCAACAACTCCCGTCACCCAGGTACACTTTGTGTCCTATCTAGTCTCACCTCAACTTTATCCAAGAAACAATGTCTTGCAGAGATTTCCTCAGTAAAAGGAAAGTCTGCTGTGTACCCTTCCCCACCCACCCCCCTGCGCTCTCAGAGTCGCAGAACGTCCGTACTCTGCGAATTTATGTCTCCTTCAACCATTCCCCAAAATCCAAATTCTTCCCTTCAAAATTAATTCTCTATGTCCCATTATAAGTTGCTCATGTTGCTCTTTTTATCTATTCCGCTATATGTTGCTCATTTTTTTTTATATTTTTTAAAAATATTATTCATTTTTTTATTATTATTTTCACTACTTTTTACACTATTTTCATTATTTTTTCACTTTTCTCCATCACATCACATATACTTTTTCACTTTTTCTATCACATCACTTATACTTTTTCACTTTTTCTATCTCATCATTTATACTTTTTCACTTTTATCTTAATTCGTGTGCACAAAAGCAACGAACAACTTATAACGGAATGAAGAGAGTACTATTCATGTTCATCCAACTCTATTTATTTTCTTCTTAAAGTGGAGCACAATAAAGAAATGTAAACAAAAAAATAAACAATACAATTTACATGGTTTATTAAAAAAAAAAAAATTGGTAGGGGTGAGACTTGAGAGTTCACCATTTTGCAAGAGATGAGAAATTTTTTGCCACGCATCATTAAACAATAAAAAATGCAGAAAAAAAAAGTGTCACCTGTGTATGTGACCGGGTATAACAAGTTACAATATTAAAATTATAATTTTTATAAGTTAAAAGATTAAATTCAAAAATTAAAATATAAAAGGACGAAAACAAAAGTTAATACTCCCTCGTCCCGCTATAAGTTGCTCGTTGCTTTTTGGTACACGAATTAAGGTAAAAGTGAAAAAATATACTCCCTCCGTCCATGAAATTTATGCTCACATTTTTGCACGTGGTTTAATGCAATATGTCGGAAAGTATTATGAGATATTGTGAGGTCCGTTTTGAGTAAAGAAAGTATTTATGGAAAATACATATGATATACTTTTCATAAATATTCTCTTTATTCAAAACGGACCTCACAATATCCTGTAATACCCTCCGACATATTGCATTAAACCACGTGCAAAAATGTGAGCATAAATTTCGTGGACGGAGGTAGTAAGTGATGTGAAGGAAAAAGTGAAAAAGTATAAGTGATGTGATGGAGAAAAGTGAAAAAGTATAAGTGATGTGATGAGAAAAGTGAAAAAGTATAAGTGATGTGATGGAAAAAGTGAAAAAATA
The DNA here is from genome assembly GCA_026898435.1 of Prunella vulgaris. NCBI lineage: Eukaryota > Viridiplantae > Streptophyta > Magnoliopsida > Lamiales > Lamiaceae > Prunella > Prunella vulgaris. The sequence goes on from JAPKLY010000522.1 coordinate 264,231, forward strand.
TAAGTGATGTGATGGAGAAAAGTGAAAAAGTAATGGAAATAGTGTAAAAAGTATTGAAAATAATAATAAAAAAATGAATAATAATTTCCAAAAAATGTAAAAACGCAATGAATAACATATAGTGGGACCAACATGAGCAACTTATAGTGGGACAGAGAAAGTAAAATTTAAATAATAAAAAAATATTTTTTCCTTGTTTTTTATTATTTTCATTTCACACATTCTGTTATTTTATTCCCTTACCTTTACTACTCCCAGAATTTACAATGTGTCTTTTTCAAATTGAAATCAGGTATAGAAGATGAAGAACAAGTTGAAAGCTTAGGCGAATAAGATCTCTTTTGGAGGTCATATCACCTACTATGCACAATTCTAACATCTATGTTTTTCCTTTCAAAAAATAAAAAAACATCTATGCTTTTAACCCTTTTTTTCCCACTAGCTTGTAAAATATTACTTGGTTCAAGTGTGTTAAAAATATAGAAAAGAGTAAAAGAGTATAAGAAAAAAAAAAATTATACTTACAAATTGATTCAATATATTTGTACAAATGAATATTTTGCCCTTTTTGCAAAAAAAACACATTATGTTTTGAACAAATTTATAGTATGATCATTTTTTAAAATACTATGTAAATGCAAAAAATGTGCAACTAAAAAGTACGAATGAACTTAATTTATTAATTATAATTTTCAAATCCTAACTGAAATACTTCCTCGAGGCACAAAATATCAAAGCAAACATACCCTGTAAACAAGAGTTCATTATTCTTTACAGGGGAGGGATGGAGTTGGGGGGAGAGGGGTTTTGATTGCAATCTATTAATGTATACACCAACTGTTCTATGCACACCCACGCAATTCACATATGCAGCACTTATGTATCTCTTGGAAGCATCTAGTATATGTCTAGATTCATTGTATCTTACTTCTGCTATGAGTAGTCAGTTATGATATTTGTTAGGTAGTTAGTGGAATTTCTTTAAATACGCTTGAACTTTAATCAATTTAATTAGTGAAATAAACATGAGTGTTAAATACAATTAGAGTGTTAACATGGTATCGTGAGAGCCGGTTACATCCGTCTCCATTGATTCAAAGCTCGTTCATTTTCTCTTTGCCTTTTCTGATTCAGTTTTATTCTGTCTTTTTTATTTTTTTCTCTCTTCTTGTTTGTTTTTCACCGATTCTTCCATGGATTCTTCAATTCTACCGATAAATTTTCTTACTCTCTCAATTAATTGGATCATTCCAATTATATGTTTTGGCGTACTCAGGTCCTGGCCACAGCTCGCGCTCATGACTTTGAAGGCTTCCTCACCTGTGATTTGAAGGATGTTCCTTCAATACTCTCCATTGATGAGTCTGGTGTGAGTCAATTGAACACTGAGGCGCAAATCTGGCATCGCAAGGATCAGTTCCTCTTTAGTTGGATGCTAAGCTCGATTTCAAATTCAATGTTGGGATATGTGAGCCGATGTGCTCATTCGTATCAGGTTTGGAAATTATTTTTAGATCTATTTGAGTCTCAATCAAAGGCAAAGGCACTCAATCTCAGATTTCAGTTACAGAGGCTTAAAAAGGGTAATTACTCGATTGATGATTATGTTCTGCAATTACGTACTATTGCTGATTCTTTGTACGCTGCTGGACAAAGCATCTCGGATGATGAATTGATATTGTATCTATTGGGAGGTTTGGGTTCGGATTATGATGCAGTCGTTGTTAATCTTACTACTAGATCAGATTTACCAAGTTATCCTGTAGTTCAATCGATCCTTCATACTCATGAAATGAGGCTCTTACAGCTCTCTTCCTCTCATCAATTTCTTCCTCTGCAATCATCTACCTTAAATCCATCTGCTAATATTGCTTCTAAGGACTCTAAGCCTTCTAGTGGTAAAAACTTCAAAGGTAAATCCAAATACTTTGGCAAAAACAAGGTCTCTTGCCAACTCTGTGGGAAACCGAATCACGCTTCTGCAAAGTGTTGGAAACGATTCGATCACAACTTTCTTGGTCTAGAAAATTTCAACCCCTCACCCTCTCACCCTTCCAACTCTCCACATTTTCCATCTTCCTCCAACTCTCACTCCAACTACAATGTGAATCTGTCACTCTTTTCCTCCTCTCAAAATCCTCAACATCCTGTTCCTAATAATCCTCAAGCTTATCACACTGATCTCTCTAGCATTGAGTCTTCTTCACAGGCTTCTACAGGTGGGGATTGGTATGTTGATAGTGGGGCAACACATCACATTACCTCTTCCCTCAATAATCTGCAGATTCAGAGCCCCTACAAAGGTAATTCTGCTCTTGTCGTGGGTAATGGTTCAACTTTACCTATTAATCACATTGGTTCATCTACTATCTCTTGTTCTGTTCCTAACAAGTATCTTCACTTAAATGACATTCTTCATGTTCCAGATATTCAGAAAAACTTACTTAGCATCTCAAAATTCTTATCTGATAATGATGCTTTCATTGAGTTTCATCCTTCCTCTTGTTTTGTTAAGGACCGGAGAACCAACAGAACTCTTTTGAGAGGTGCTCTTAAGGATGGCCTCTATCAATTGGATATTGCTACTCTAGTTCGCCCACCTGGAGTTTTCTCCTCTCCATCACCACTACATACTGCTGTACATCAATCTTCTTTACCTGTTTGTAATACTACTACTTTTAGTATCAATGACTTGTGGCACATGAGATTAGGGCATCCATGTAATGGTACTCTATCCACTGTTCTTAAGTCTTTGAATATTCCCTGTAATAAGCCTTTTCACTTCTGTGATGCTTGTCGTTTAGGCAAAATGCATCAATCCAATATTCCAAGACTTGATAAGCATGCTTCTCTACCTTTTGAACTAGTTCATATGGATGTATGGGGTCCTGCTTCTTGTATTTCTGTTGATGGATATAGATACTATTTGTCTTTGGTTGATGAGCATACTAGATTTGTTTGGATTTATCCTCTATCTGCTAAGTCTGACGTTGCCAAAATTGTTCCCACTTTCATTTCCTTAGTTGAAAGACAATTTTCAACTAAAATCAAAGCTTTTCAATCTGATATGGGAGGGGAATTCATCAGTCTTCATAATTTTCTGCATTCACATGGTATTCTGGTAAGACACTCCTGCCCTCACACAAATCAACAAATGGGTATGGTGGAAAGAAAACATCAGCATATAGTTGAAGTTGGTCTTTCTCTTCTAGCAAAATCTGGTCTTCCTTTTTCTTTCTGGTGGGATGCCTTTCATACAGCAATTTACCTTATCAACAGACTTCCAACTCCAGTTCTTAATAACATCTCACCTTTTCAGAAACTACACAACACCACCCAGACTACACATTTCTTAAAACTTTTGGCTGTTCCTGTTTCCCATTTCTTAGGCCATACAACAACTCAAAGCTTCAATTTAGATCATCTAAGTGTGTCTTCCTAGGTTATAGCCCTCTTCATAAAGGATACAAATGCCTACACCCTTCTGGCAGGACTTATATTGCTAAAACAGTGAATTTCAATGAGACAGAATTTCCATATTCTCAATTGTCTTCTTCTCATCCTCTTACATCCTCCTCACCAAAATGGCAGTCATATACTCCTATTCCATCTTTTTCTTCTCATGTCCATCCTATTTCTCCTCAACCTCATTTCTCACCAGCTCCTGCAACTATTAATCCTTCTTTGGAATCATCACCTATTCTATTTCCTTCAACCTACTCCCCATTACATCCCTCTGATACTGATACCTCATCATCAGCCAACAATACTACTTCAATACATCCTATGGTCACAAGGTCCAAAAGTGGCATTTTCAAACCCAAAACTTATCTTTCCTCTTCACATATTTCTGAACCAGATTCTGTATGTCAAGCTCTTCTTGTTCCTGAGTGGAAGAGGGCAATGGAAGATGAGTATGGAGCTCTTATCGGCAACAAGACTTGGTCACTGGTTCCTATGGAGGATCATATGAATATAATCAGTACAAAGTGGATCTTTAGGGTCAAATTTAAGGCTGATGGGTCAGTTGACAGGTACAAGGCTCGTTTGGTTGCCAAGGGATATCAACTTAATGCCGGGATTGATTACTTCCATACATTTTCTCCAGTAATTAAACCTCTCACTCTCAGGATAATGTTCACCCTTGCTGCCACTTTTAAATGGAAAATTCAACAGGTGGACATCAACAATGCTTTCTTGAATGGCACACTTAATGAAACCGTCTTCATTCAACAGCCTGAAGGATTCCAAGATGCTCAGTTCCCTAATCATGTGTGCAAGCTTAACAAGACTTTATATAGCCTCAAACAGGCTCCAAAGGCCTGGTATGATACATTGAGGAAATTCCTTGTTCATCTTGGTTTCACACACTCGACTTCTGATCACTGCCTGTTTCATCAAACAAATAATGGAAAGAGACTTCTCATGCTAGTCTACGTGGATGATATTTTATTTACTGGGGATGATAACACAGCTATCTCTCAACTAATCATTGTACTCGATCATAAGTTTGCATTGAAACACTTAGGTGAGGTTAACTACTTTCTAGGTATTGAGGCGGCTGTGCACCAGGACTCTATCCAACTCTCTCGATCCAAGTTTGTAAAGGAGTTGCTACTTAAAACTAACCTTTCTTCTTGTAAACCCTGCTCCACTCCTTTTTGTTCCACTGTCAAATTATCACTAAATGACAGTCCAGCCTTTTCCAATCCTTCTCTTTATCGGAGCACAGTGGGTGCTCTTCAGTATCTCACCTTAACACGCCCAGATATTTCCTTCAGTGTTAATAAATTAAGCCAATTCCTCTCCTCACCCACTACGAATCAATGGGGAGCCTGTAAACGCGTTCTTCGCTATTTGAGAGGTACAACTTACTCTAGTTTACATTTTACTGTTGTTAACAACTTTCAATTAAATGGATTTGCAGATGCTGACTTTGCTTCTTCCGTTGATGATCGTCGGAGTACTTCTGGCTACTGCATTTTACTGGGCAGCAACATCCTCTCTTGGTCCGCTAAGAAGCTGTCTGTTGTTGCTCGAAGTACAACAGAGGCAGAATATCATTCACTTGCTGCTGCCACAACTGATCTCATCTGGATCACATCTTTGTTCAACGAGCTTCGTCTTCCGCTTCGCCAACCTGTTGTTCTATGGAGTGACAATCAAGGCGCAATTAAGTTGGCCTTCAGTCCTGCATTTCACTCTCGTACCAAGCACATCGAGATTGATGTGCACTTCCTACGTGACAAAGTACAAGTCCGTCAACTTGATATCCGATTTGTTCCATCTGAAGACCAACCGGTTGACCTACTCACAAAGCCTCTCTCTCCTACTCATTTCCATACTCTTTGTTCTAAGCTTGGTCTCTTTCTCAGGGATAGTCCACAATCAATGGGTGCATATTAATGTATACACCCACTGTTCTATGCACACCCACACAATTCACCCCGATCTGGAATTGTGCATATGCCAAGATCTAGCCCAAGTCGCCGCCGTCTGCTATCACCACGAACAGAGCCGCCGCGCCTCGCTCTTCATCAACCGCATCGCATCCACAGTCGCCAGCGCTGCCCTCTGATCGAAGGAACCATTGTTGTCACACACAACCGGAAGCCTTCTGTCGCGATACCAGAAATTCCACCGCACGAAGTTGTTACTCCACGGCAATGACCTATCCGCCATCACTCGGTTGGAGATCGAAGCCACGACCACTCCACCTCTAATCTGGAATTACACCACTACTCTGCAAAGGGCCACATACGCTCAATCACCTTTGAAATTGCAAACCACCATTGCCTCGCCACAAGAGCCCACGCTCCAAAAATTGCCATCCATTCCTTTGAGTGAAGACCATCGTCGACACATGTACGAGCCGATGACGTCAGGTCTCCACCTCCAATCGACACATCCACGTGAGCTGCTCGATGAAATTTCCAAGGGAGAAAGCCTTATCTCTGCTTTGCTTACCACCCTACAAAAAGAACAAAGAGAAAAGAAAAACAAAAAAGAAAAGAAATATTGCTACCTGACTTGATGAGTTGCTGTCGCAACTCCCAATTGAATACGAAGACGATGAGTTGGTTTTCTTTTGCTAATATTGGACGATGAAAAGAGAAGCAGGAAGGGTCTATATATAGGAGCGGAAATAGAGTTGAATCCCTCGCTCGAAAGATTTGATACATATCAAGATTATACAATCTTATACAATCTTGTATGAATTGCATATATAATATACGGATTTTATGTATTTTGAACATAATTTCATATAAATTTGATATGTTTAAGATCATAAAATCTGCATGACATGTACAAAATTAGTTGAAGTAATCTTCATATGCAAAGATATTTCATGTTGGGCCTATGAAATCAATTGGTATAATTTTTGGGCCTCACTAGTCATTTTGGACTCACCCATTAAACTCCAAATGTAACTTAAGAATGGAAATTCAAGAAACTTCAATTTCAAGTCAAGTGCAAGAAATTCGGATTCATCACAAATTCAAGAAAATTTCAAATCTCAAGTCAAGTGCGAGAACCAAATTAAAGTTTCGCAATTCATCCCAATCAAAAATGAAAAAGCTCGTAGGCAATTAAAAATTAATTGCCGAAATAAAAAAATAACGTGTAGAAATTACATGTTAAAATAATTTATTATTGGGAGTTTGAATAATTTAATTCCTAAATAATAAATTCAATTGGGCCTCAAAAGCCTAATAAATCAAATTGGGCTTCAAAAGCCTAATAAATTCAATTGGGCCTCTGAAAGTCCAATTAATTCACCTGGATTTTTAAAGTTCGAGATATCAAGCACAATCTCTAAAAGCCCAAGAAATCGAATCTTCACAAATATCCTTGAAGATTATCAAATCTTCACAAATATCTTGAAGATCATCAAATCTCCATAAAAATCCTTGAAGATTGTTAAATCTGAGATATTTTGGGAATATTCCCAAATAATATCCAGATAATATCTTATGGCCCATCAAATCTAGCCCACAAATCTAGAATTCTACACCTATAAATAGGGTCTCATTCTAGTCATTTTATTGACAACATTCCCAACTCCATAAGAAGATCAGAGCTTGGAGAGGAGGAGCAACTCAGAAGATCCAAGACTTCAAGCATCCTTAAAGTTTCGAAGGCGTTCTTCAAGCAACTTTGAAGATTCAAAAGTGTTCTTCAAGTAACTTTCAAGATTCAAAGGCGTTCTTCACGATCTTCAAGAGCGTTCTTCGAGTTCTTCATCAACAAGGAGTTTTGATCCGGGATCACGGTGTGAAGCCTCCGGTCAACGTTCTTCATCAACATCGGCGTTCGATTAGAGAAATACCGCGCAAAGCCCCTCCAGTCAATGTTCAACTACAAGTCCTCAATGACAACAACAACGATCGACAACAACAAGGAGTCAAGAAGATCAGAGCTTAGAGAGAAGCATCAAGATCTAAGACTTCGGGCAATTTTGAAGATTCAAAGGCATTCTTCACGATCTTCAAGAGCATTCTTCAAGTTCTTCATCAACAAGGCGTTTGATCCGGGATCACGGTACGAAGCCTCCGGTCAATGTTCTTCATCAACAATGATGATTGATTAGAGAAACACGGCACGAAGCCCCTCAAATCAACGACATCCATATGTCCTCAACGGCTATCCACATCACTCACCTACGACGACATCAACATAGAGAGTCCAAAGGTGAACACTCAACAAAGTCTTTTCATAAGGCAATATTAATTTGAAATAAGGCTTAACACCCTCAAATTAATATCAACTTCAATATCAACTCCGGACTCAACTCCAAGATATCAACAAAGTCCTTCCGACAAGGTAACATTAATTCGAAACAAAGCTCAACGCCCTCGGATTAACGCCCAACCCCAAAGTCAATCTCAGACTTAACTTCGAAAAATCCACAAATCAAGTCAAGACTCGAAGAGAAGAATCAGAGGAATTCATAGAGATTGGACCAAATCAATCGCTGGATATTTTATATTCATATTATTTGTAATTTTCAATTTTCACTTTATCAATAAAGATTTATTAATATTTGTGGAGAAAAATCGCAGGTTACAATTTTGGCACGCCCGGTGGGACAACTCTACCTCTCATCTCTTCTCTTCAAAGAATTCAAGCATTCAAAATGACTTCATTTAAGGTCAAGACCATGAGGATCGTTGACACCGGAATGACTCCATTCAAAGTTCAACTCAAGAGGACCGAAGACTCTCCTCCAAAGATTCAAGCTTCCAAAGTGACACCTTTGAAGATCAAGCTTGTGCGGACTATGGAAGCATCTCAAATTGCGGACTACAAGAATGTGAATGTCATCACCAGGAGCATGTCAAAGGACTCGCAATCATTTACCGCTTCCATCAAGGATGCCGAGAAGGATGTTCCACATGATACCGCAAGAGATGAGAATACCTCAACAAGCTCAACTCCTCGCTCCGGATCAAGTTCATCATCAGTTCCTAGTGTTGCCGAGGTGATGACAACAAATGACAACAAGCTATGCAAGAATTCAAGACACATATCCAAGAACAAGACGCTAAGATTGCTCAGCTCATAGGCAACACCAACAATCCGGAATCAAGTCGCACTAAAGGAAAAGAAGTCCAAGAGCAAGGTGAAGATGAGGTGTTCATTGGACGACAATCAACGGAATGCGGTTCAACATCAAAAGAGCTTCATGTCACTCCGAAAGGGCTAGTCTCAGTTGATCAAATAAGAGAAGTTATACTTGAGACAATGAAAGACAAGATCGAAGAGGACTCCAAATCTTCCTTCACTGTGAGCAAGCCCTACACAAAGAGAATCGATAACTTGAAGATGTCGGTGGGCTACCAACCACCCAAGTTCCAACAGTTCGATGGCAAGGGTAATCCAAGATAACACATCACTCATTTCATGGAAACTTGCAACAATGCGGGCACATATGGAGACTGCTTGGTGAAGCAGTTCGTGCGCTCTTTGAAGGGAAATGCTTTTGAGTGGTACGTTGATTTAGGCGGCAACTCGATTGATAGTTGGGAGCAAATGGAGCAAGAGTTTTTTAGCCGATTCTACAGCACCCAAAGGACGATTAGCATGGTAGAATTGACAAACACTCGCCAATGGAATGAAGAGTCGGTGATCGAACCTATGGAAAAACTTGAGCCTTAATTGCAAAGATAGTTCAGCAATCGAGATGTGCATTCAAGGGATGCAATGGGGACTTCGATACATCCTCCAAGCCATTCAGCCAAGATCGTTCGAGGAGTTGGCTACCAAAGCTCATGATATGGAGATTAGCATGCAAAGTAGCGGGGTTGATGGACCACCAACTAAAGAGTTCCACAGATTCAAAGACAAGCAAGAAGTCAACTATGGGGGCAAATCCTTCACTAAAGCTTCAAGCAATGAGTCAATGTCGGTAACCGCAACAACAGTTAAGTTTCGAAGAGTTGAAAGCGAGGCAAATGAAAAAGGGAAAAGTATCGTGCAATATTAATTTGAAATAAGGCTTAACGCCCTCAAATTAATATCAACTTCAACACCAACTCCGGACTCAACTCCAAGATATCAACAAAGTCCTTCGGACAAGGCAACGTTAATTCGAAACAAGGCTCAATGCCCTCGGATTAACGCCCAACCCCAAAGTCAATCTCGGACTTAACTCCGGAAAATCTACAAATCAAGTCAAGACTCGAAGAGAAAAATCAGAGGAATTCATAGAGATTGGACCAAATCAATCGCATGATATTTTATATTCATATTCTTTGTAATTTTCAATTTTCACTTTATTAATAAAGATTTATTAATATTTGTGGAGAAAATTCGCAGGTTACAGCCGTATACCGGTTTCATTTCTTGCGGAGGAGTGTTTATGTTAGGACCAAATATCTGGCATTTGCGGCATTTTTCGCGAATGAAATTGCATCTTCTTTCAAGGTGGGCCAATAATACCCTTGCCTCATAGTTCTATGCGCTAATGCTCTTCCTGCAGTGTGGCTCCCATACATGCCTTCGTGGATCTCCTCAAGAATTTCCAATCCCTGTTTTCGTGATATGCATTTGAGTAGGGTGATGAAAATTATCTCTTATATAATTGGCCGTCGATCATCACGTAACGAGCTGTCTGCTTCACCAATGGAGCTGCTGTCCAGGGATCGTCAGGCCGCTCTCCACTAGTAAACTATTTCATTGAACTAGTTCTCCAGTCATCATTGTCCAACTCGTCCACCTTCTGCCCCTCATTCGATATTTGATTCATTTTGTAATCGAAGGTCGAAGGATTGTCAAGTTTGGTAATGACGACTTCTGATATGTCTGTCGCTCCTTGGCTTGATGCCAATCTGGCCAGAGCGTCAGCTTGCGTGTTCTCTAGCCGAGGTATCTGTTCGATATAGACTTGTTGAAACATGTTCAATAGATGAGCTACTATTTTTTGATATAGTATCATCTGTTCGTCTTTAGCCTCGAATTCTCCTCGGACTTGTGACACGATCAATTGGGAGTCGCCAAAGATTTGCAATCTTTTGACCCCAATGGCCAACGCGAGTCTGAGCCCAGCTATTAGCGCTTCGTATTCTGCTTCATTATTTATTGCCAAGAAAGCAAATCGGATGGCTGACGTAAATACTTGGTGATCTGGACTTATTAGCACTACTCCTACCCCGACGCCGTACTGGTTGACGATCCGTCAATGTACAAGTGCCACGGATGTTCGTAATCCCTTGTTAACTTTGGTGGGTAAGTTAATTCCACAATGAAGTCGGCCAGAGCTTGTCCTTTGATTGCCGTTCGCATTGCGTATGTAATGCTGAATTGGCTGATTTCCAGGGACCATTTCAGCATTCTTCCCGCTGTATCTAGACGATGAAGGATTTGTCTGAGTGGGAACGTAGTAAGTACTTCCACTTGATGATCGTAGAAGTAGGGCCGCAACTTTCTAGTGCTCATAACCAAGGCATACGCCAACTTTTCAATTGGAGCGTACCACACTTCTGCCTCGTGCAGAGCTTGACTCACGTAGTAGATTGGGGAATAGAACTGGCCTTTCGCACGCACAAGTACTGAACTTATTGCTACCTCCGATGCTACGAGGTAGAGGTGTAATTTCTCGCCAGGCATTGGTTTGGATAGAATTTGTGTGTTGCTCAGATATTCTTTGATTTGATCAAACGCTCTCTGGCAATCGTCTGTCCACACAAAATCATCCTTCTTCTTCTTCATAGCCTCAAAAAATGGCATGAACTTATCTCCGGATCGTGAAATGAAGCGATTCAGTGCCGCCAAACATCCGGTTAAACGTTGGACCTTTCGTACTGAATCAGGTGGCTCCATGTCAACAATAGCTTTGACTTTCGTCGGGTTTACTTCAATTCCGCGCTGACTTACTAGATGTCCCAAGAATTTTCCTGAGTGAATTCCAAAGCTGCTTTTCTTGGGATTGAGTTTCATGTTGTAAGTGCAGAGTATCTCGAATGTTTGCGCAAGATGTTCAAGATGATCTTCCAAACGTAAACTTTTCACGACAATATCATCCACGTAGACTTCAATCGAATGGCCGATATGCTAGTCGAACATCTTGTTCACTAGTCTTTGATATGTAGCCCCGGTGTTAATCAAGCCAAAAGGCATTCTATCCCAACAATAAAGATTTTTGTTGGTATAAAATGTTGTGTCTTCTTGGTCATCTGGATGCAATGCGATCTGGTGATAACCCGCAAAAGCGTCCATAAATGTCATTAATTCATGTCCGGCTGTATTATCAACCAGATGGTCAATATGCGGGAGCGGAAAGTTATCTTTCGGACATGCTGCGTTCAAATCTGTAAAGTCGATACAAAGTCTCCAGGTTGCATTGGGTTTCCGAACAAGGACCGGGTTCGCAACCCATTGAGGGTACAAAGCTTCATGTATCAACTTGTTATCCAGTAATTTCTTAACTTCCACAGTTAACGCCTCGTATTTCTCAGGGCCGAACTTTTTTCTTTTCTGGCAAATTGACCGATGTGCTGGATCAATATTAAGACGATGACAGGCGTATTTCATCGGTATCCCCGTCATGTCTGAGTGTGACCATGCAAATACATCCAGATTCTTTTTCAAAAACTCAATTATCCTCGACCGGTATGGCTCTGGTAGTTCGGATCTGATGTAAAGCTCGAGATCCTTTTTGTCCGGAAAAGCTTTAATGGCGGTTAATTCTTCCATTGGGGTAGCCTGCTTTCGCTTCTCATTCCATCTGGGATAAAAAATTGGCCCATCGACATTTAGTTCATCTTCAATCTCCATCGGTTCGCAGTCCAACCTAGGTTCGAAATCTTGACTGAAAAGGCATTCGTCCTGTTGTTTACTGTTGAAGTGTCCATCAGACGCATTTTTGACTAGGATTGGCAACCTGGGTTCGGAATTCTGGCTGAGTGGGCATTCGTTTGGTTGTTCACCATTGAAGTGCCCAACAGGCGCTATTTCCGCCAAGGTTGTTATGTCTTGATTTGGTTCTGCCCTTGGTGCGTTTTCTGAATATTCGACCTCCATTGGTACTACTTCATCTTACGAAGCAGCCAACTTCTTGGGTCCTTGTTCAGTTCGTACGGGAGAACTCTCAATGATGTTTATTTGTGAATCCGATGGCTTTATTTGAAGCAGACATTCGCGGGCTTTCTTTTGATTGCCTTTTATTGTACCAGTACCATTTGGTGTCGGGAATTTTAGACAATAGTAGTACGTTGAACAGGCAGCTTTAAACTCATGCAAAAAATGCCGGCCGAGGAACCCGTTGTAGGAGGATGGCTGGTCTACAACAAGGAAATCAACCTGCCGAGTCAACCTCCTACCGGGATCATCGACCGATACAAGTTCCACAGACAAACGTATTATGCCTAGGGGAATAGTAACAGCCTCCCCGAATCCTATTATTTTATGATTGCAGTCTTCGATAGAGGATCCAAAATCCCCTATCTGGTCCAGTGTGTTGTTGAAGAGTATGTTCATGTACGCTCCAGTGTCGACCAGTAGTCTGTGAACCTTGACATTCATTATGTTCGCGCTTATGACCAAGGAGTCGTTGTGTGGGGTGATAATGACCTCCAAGTCCTTCTGCGAAAAAGTCAGTTCCACAGTAGGAGCGGCCGAGGGTCCCGCACTGGTCGCGGTTTCTTTCAACTGGTCAATGGCGCGAAGTTCCGCCTTTTTCTGCCTTTTCGAAGGAGGTGGCCTCCTATCTGTACACCCACCTGCGTGGCCAACCTTAGGTTCAATTACCAAAAGTTCCCTCACCGGTCCTGGTTGAGGGGGTGGTACTCGCCGCTTTGGCCGATCCTGCTTCGACCTTTCTTCCTTGTCCTCGCTACTTTCTTCCTCTGTCCTTGCATCGGGTTCCAGTGGTCTCTTTCCCGGGGCTTTTTTCATAAATTCGGACAGCTTGCCTTCTTCGTAGAATTTCCACAATTCTCTGAGCAAATCCTTACACTGACTAGTGTAACGGCCCATCGTCTAATGGTAAGCGCAATATCTGCCTGAAAATACCTTGCTCGGATTTACCTTGATCTTTCTGGGTTCAGGTAACATCCCTTTCTCATTGACCGCACTGTAGACCTGGTCAATGGTGACCGCTAGAACTCGATTGTGCTTGCCTCTCAAACCTTTACCTGCAAAAGGTTTGACATTTCCCGGGATCCTGTAGTTGCTTCCATCACTCCTGGCATACGCCTTTGGAGTTTCCGTACTTCCACCTTCAGTGTTCCCTCCTAATGACTTCCTCAATTCCTCTTGCATTGCCAAAAATATCCCGGCCTTGTTACGGAATTCCCCATAAGTTTTTGGGCACGCAAGGTGCATTTCTTTCCACAAATCAGATCCCTTCTTCAATCCTGCCATTGAGGCAATAACCTTCATGTCTTCACTTACTGGCTCTCCCTCGAGAAGAATTTTATCAAAGCGTTCAAGGAATTTCTGGTCTGATTCCCCTGCCTCCTGTACCAGATTTGCCAGTCGATACTTCTGAGTGAAGCACGATGCCGCTCCCGAAAAGTGTGCTAAAAATTCCGGGCTCAGCTGCATGAAAGAGGTTATTGATGCCGGGGGCATCGCCGTAAACCACCGATGTGCATGGTCTCCAAGTGAAAGAGGAAAATTTCTGCATTGGGTAGCATCAGACGCTCCCATCGAGATCATATAATCTGTATACTTTAAGACGTGCACCTTCGGATCGGAGTTTCCTTCATACAGATTCGTTTCGGGGTATTGAATCTTCGGCTGAATGGGTACCGTTAGGATTGTGGGTGACAGCGGTGATAGCGGGAACTGTAAAGATGACTCACCCTCCGGACACAGAGCTACCTTGGCCTGAAGGTCCTCGATAGCTTTCTTCATCGACAATAGAATTCCATCTCAGGTCTCAGTATGAGGACGTGGAGGTTGTTCCTCTTGCACATGGCGAGCGGAGACAGACGCTCGGTCGCTCTGATGAAACCTGGGTGGAATCCTTGTTGCCTTTTGGGCGCCTTCAGGTCCTAATCGCTCTAGCGCCGGCCACCGTAATTGCTCTCAAACGGATTGCTGCCTTTCTGGATTCGTTTCCTGTACATGAACTGAATAACGGGACATCGATATAGGCCGTCCGTATGACCCATCACCCTGTTGCTCTGGATGTCTGCTTCACGGACTGCTGTGACTTAACTCATCCACCACGCTTCTCATTCGTCTACCCTGCGGGCCCAACCGATCAGTTATTTTCTGCTTCCCTCATTCCTCTCACTTTCTGCGTTGCTCGCTTTCAGTCTCGGCCTTGGGTTGACGCTGAACTGCCCGTTCAAGGACGGGTCTGGGTTCAGGTCACATCCCAGAGGGACCGGCGACTTCCTGTTGATGTTGTTACTACAATACCCTGAAAAGGGCCGTCATACGCGAGATATCCTCCGGACGTTATAGAAATGGGAGCAGTTCAGATAACCCCTGCATGTAATTTTGCCCCACTAGGGCAGGCGGGACTCCGGTATGATCAACATGTGGTCTGTTGTTCATTGCGTCCTGAACCGCAGTTGATTGTTCAGGCACTGGTGTTCTCCTGTTATGATGGTTGTTATTCCTTCTGTGCGATGTTACTCTTGGTTGAGAAACTTCTCTCAACATTTTATGTAATGTCAACTCCTTTCCACTTAACAGCTGAACATATGAAATAACAGGTGAGCAGATGAACAGGTGAGCAGGTGGCGACCAGCTAGTGTTAATTTCAATAATGGAGGCGAACAGCTAGCTTTCCAAGGTGGCGAGCAGCTGGTTATCCAGGGTGGCAAACAGCTGCAAGGATTTCTTCAGGTTAGGAGGCGAGCAGGTACAAGGATTTCTTAGAAATCCAGAATTTGCCACGTTTCTCCCAGTAACTTATGAATTTACCAAGCGGAGGTTCAAACCCTCCTTCTAGCGCCAAAATATTAATGAAATCTTCACAAAACACTTTTTCATGTGGCTTTTAGCAGGATTTCACTAACATTACGTTGAATCAAGCCTACTGGAACTTGTAAAGCACAAATTCTACAAAGATTTCGGCAGAGTTTAGGTAAGGCAGCGAAAACTTGAGTTTATTTCTGAAAAAATGGCCTATTTATAGGCAAATACACAAGTAGGTGGTGGCACAAATGTTGCCACGCCTTCCTGGGTGTTTACATGTGTCTATCACCGTTTATACAAGATAAATACACCAAGAAATCGACCAAAAATGGAGAAAATGGGGTTCTGGCGATCAGGTATGAAGGCGGCGAGCAGCTGGTTATAAACAGCTCAGGGGCGAGCAATTGGTTGGGCGAGCAGCTAAGCTGCTCGCCACTTCCCAGAATTACACTAACTGCCCGCCACCTCCTGCATATTGGTGGCGAGCAGCTCATAGGGGCGAGCAGGTGTAGCTGCTCGCCTCCTATGAGATTTCATTGCTGCTTTCCCCTTTTGATGCTATTCATGTGATTTTTCATCCTCTTTATAGGCTTTTGTTCATTCCAACTGCATCTTTGCTCCATTGTCCAGATCTTCTCATCTTGGATTAATTTTCTTGGGACACGTCACCTGGAATTAAGTTGATTACTTCCTTGAACACCTGGATTAACCTATTTCATCAACAACTATATGGGCAAATGTGTGTTACTATATGGACAAATGCATGTTACTATAAGGATAAAATATAATTTTATAAGAATAAATATATATATTTTAATTTTATCATTATATCTTGAAGTTTAGGTATATTGATTCATATAATAACAATTTTTTTACAATTTTGTTAGTGTTACTATATGAAAATATAATTATTTCTACAATAATAAATAAATATTTGTGAAAAAAACAATGTTTTTCTTATAGTAACATACATTTTACTCTTGTATTATATGAAAAATTATTTGTTCTATAAAAATAAATGAATATATATAAAATAGCAACATTTAATATAACAGTAACACAAATTTTATCTTTCAGTAACACATATGTGTGCATATAGTATTACACAGTGTTTTCATAACTGGACCGGTGATCAAACCGGATTGGATACCGGTTAGTGGTCCAACCGGCGGTTTAACCGCCAAAATAATTTTCTATTTATTTATATTTAATATTTAATAAATATATCCTATATTTATTTATCTTTAATAATTTAATATTATTCAAATATTTTCTATGTTTATATCCATTGAAAAATGCATATCAATAAATAAATGTATCTCCTAAAATAAAATTTCTTGCAAATAAGTAAATATACTCATAATATATGTTTTGCAATTTAAAGTTTTAATTAACAAAAAAAAAATTTAAAAGACTAATTTAAAATTTCAAAAAAAAAAAGAGTGGGAAGCGGTTAAAATATTATCCAAATCGCCTCCTTATATGTATATTTTGTGCGTAAATATTTATCCTTTCATCTTCATTGAGAGAAAAGAATGAGAAAAACCAGTCAAACACTATCAGAGATTCAGAATCGTGTATCTCTTTCTTCCTCGCCACTATCTCTCTCTTCTATTTTTCATGGTGAATGTCATGATTGGTGCTGTATAAAATCGAGATCCGGACAACTATCACTGCAGATTTCTCTCCTATATTTTCATTATTCTATATGTCTCTCCCTCGATCTTTTCTTGGTGGTTCTTTTTTTGTTTTTACGCCGGTTTTTTTTGCTATGAATATTTGCAGAAAATAAAATAAAACGGTCTAATCGGTTCAGCATTTTCACCGGTTGAACCGGTTTTTATCCAGTTCAATCCGGTTTAACCGGTAAAACGGTTTAATGGGTGGTTTCGGACCGGTATTACAGTCTAAAAGAAAAATTTTAAAATTTTAATATAATATTACTTGATTTTTCTTTAGTTAACAAATTAATTAAAAAAGTTATATGATTTCAAAAAAAAAAGGGAAATCACAAAAAAGACCACTTCTTATATCAATATTAAATACAAGACCAAAAAACTTTTTCAATTACAAAGAGAACTAAATTATTTTTTCTTAATCAATAGATTATTTTTTTCTTAATTTTGCTGATTGCTATAGTACACCTATATTGACATGAACAGTACCTATACTGACATGAACAGTATCTATGCTGACAATGCTACAGTATCCGAATTCAAATTTAAACGCTACAGTATAATATAAACAAACATACTATAATATAGTCGAGAACACTATAGTATAAACAAGCATACTATAGTATAATCGAGAACAATATAATGTAACTAAATACCAATAGTATAATGCACCACAGAATATAAAAATTACCAAACTTCAATCAACCTAAAAATATATCATGACCATATTCAACAAACACTAATCCATTAAGAAACAAAATTATTTATATACCACATTCATATTCAACAACATCAATCTCAAGGTTAGGTGTAAACTCTTATGAGTTTTAAGAGCAGTAATTTAAAAAAAAAATGAATAAAAAGAACTCGTACAACTTTGAATCTGTGTATATTACCAGAGCTATCTTCACAACCTCATGATGAAAAAATGAAACACCTAATTGTCTGATACACCTACAGGCTTCAGACGTGTCTTCACTTTCAGCATATTCCCATAAAAGGTCAGCAATCTTTTTCTTGACCTCATCAACGGTGAGATTAGTACTTCCTTCCCACCGACTCTCTACAAGTTCTGCATGATGTGGTGTCGAGAAATAACTCTTCTCAGCAGTTTGCAGTACCTGAAATCCCTTGGAAGTTTCTGGGAGCAATTTTCTGGCCCTGGTGATGAAAGCTGGGGATAGGATATCATCAACCACCGCACGAGCAATGAATAAGGCAAGGACATCAACAACATCCAATATGTCCACAGCCATAGCTTTGATCATTAGAGCCACTAACTACTTCATAAACTCAAGGCATAGTAATCAATTTCATGATTCTGCAATTCCAAAGATTGAACATCTAAAACTCTAATCTAGATTAGAATTAAGAATTCCCTTTAAGAGAAACCCTACACCTGAAACTACAATAAACAACAATTCCAAAAAAAATCCTGCTCAAATCAAATGAATAGCAAACAAAAAACCTAACAATATCATTAACCCCTTATTTTCAACATCACATTTTTTACCCAGAAGAAAAGGAAAACCCAAACCCCATAAAAAAGAACAGAAAAACTGCGAAAAAAGTAGAAACATCACATTTTTTACCCTGAAGAAAAGGAAAACCAAAACGAACAGAAAAACTGTGAAAAAAGCATTTTCTACTGAAAACAGAGCCCAAATCACCTGAAACTAAAGAAGCTTTGCGATTCAGAGATGTGTGATGCCAAGAGAAAGTGGTCGTGTTTCATGTGGATTTCAACCACCGTCGACTCAACTGCATCCGCCGCGTAACTCACACTCTCCATCTTCGCTTGCTGTCGTCGACCTTTCGATTCGTCTTCGTTAACCACCGTCCACCTTACCTCGAATAAATCTCACCCTATCACCATCCACCTCATTGTTGTGGCCCTGTTCCGATGCACCGCCTGAGGCCGTTCAAAACCCCAATAAAATGGGTACCTAATTAAAGCTCTTGACGAGAGAAATAAAACCCCTAAATTTATTTGGTGATCGAACTCCGGTAAGAACCTTAAAATTTGACCGGAAAGAATCCGATAGAGAGAGAAAAATGAGTTTTAAGATAAAGAGAGAGGATGCGTTGATTTGATATATACATATTTAAAAAATGCACTACCTTAATGATATTAATTTAATTATGAATTAATTAGTTTCATTGCCTGTATTATCTCTAATTTGGTATTACTTGTAATGGACTTTAAAAAGTAGTCTAGCTTGTAGTCAACCTTTAAAAAAGTGGCTCTAACTATGATTTTTCCTAAAAAAAAATACAAGAAATAGCAACAGGCCCATGCATCTACCCACTACACGAATCACAATTCTAGAGGCTAGGCCGCGAAATCATAATCGAAAATTAAAGGGCATGCACGTCCATTCAATTATTTTTTAGTCTATTTTTAATAATTTTTACTGTAAAAATTTTTATATAAGTTTTTGTTATATATTATTTTTATTTTTTTGCCATGCACATTCTAATTCTACTTGCTCCATGCATCATCCCGGGCCTAGTGCTTTTAATTAATTAAATTTTGTTTGAAATTAATAGTACGTCTAATTATATATTAGCAATTTAATTTTAATTTAAGTTGTAATATATATATATATATATATATATATAGTTAATTCATGCATGCATATATATAAAAATAAAAGTGATGATATATATCTGGTGGTGTGTGGTGTAGTAATTATTATGTGTGCAAGTAGTGGGGTGGTGCAAGACGGCGGCGCGTGCGCTAACCTTGGACCGGGAAAGGGGAGTTGCGAGGAAGACGCCGACTGCTGTCAGGCAAACACAGGAGCAGTTTGGATTTGGGTAGGGTTGAAGGTGATTTAGCAGCAGATCCTAAAAAATACTGTTGCGGAGAGCTGGGAACGACGTGCGGAGAGGTGAACGATAATGACAATTCATGCTGCGACAATCCAATCACATTGGCGTTTGCTAAGACTACTAGAAGAAGGGGAGCATGCAGGCCATACAAACGAGCAGACTTGGAAACGTTGCGCTCGTTTTGGCACCTTCTGCCACAAGGACGCCGACTGCTGCCCCAATAACCCACCTGGGCTCTGCAGGAAACAATCCGGTGGCCGCCCCAGTTATTGCGCCTAGCTCTCTATATATATTTTTAATTACATTATCTTTCTTGTCAAACCCACCCACCTCTCTCTCTCAAAAATATTTTTCTGTAATTTCTCTCAGTGTTTTATATATAAAGTAGTGAACTCGTAAAAAATAAAAAATCTTTGAGTGTCCAATTTTTAATCTCAAAAAATTTTACTCTTAGATTTTAATCGTCTCATAACTCTTTGAATTGTCCTATTTTAATCTCATTTTTCATTAAAAAAGTTTGGGAAACATTCAATAAGTTACGGGACCAAAAAAAAATTTCTCGAAGAACACATATTCTTATATATGCAGATCTCAACTATTACAAAATGACCTATTTCAAAATGCAAAATGGTCCTAGTCAACATTTATTTATACTATCATACTACCTCCGTCCCAAAAAATTTGCACCCCTAAAATTTCATATTACTTTAAAAAAACATGTGTTTTAAATAAAATATTGACATATAGATAAATATGTGAATATGCACATAATCAATATCTTTTTATAAGTAGTAAATAAATTTGTGCGCAACATCTAAATAAAGAAAGTGTGCAAATTTTTATTTTAAGAAAACTGTGTTTTATATATAAAGTAGTGGTATAAGGATAAATATGTGTATGGTACTGTGAGTGTGCACATAAATCAATCTTTCACTTTTTAGTAGTGTGAAAATTTGTATGGAACGTTCAAATAGGGAAAATGTACAAATTCCTGTGCGGAAATACTTTACACATGTTATTACATGAAAATTATTTCTATAAACGCTAAAAATTAGTTGTAAAAAACTAATATTTATTCTTATAATCCACGCATTTTGCTATAATATTGTATAAAAAAAATTATTTCTATAAAATAAATTAATATATATAAAAGTACAACATTTACTCTGATAGTAACGTACATTTTCTCTAATAATAACACTTATTTATTAATTTGTATTATTGCATGTGCAAAAGCATTAAACTATAAGGACAAAACTTATTTTTATAAAAACAAATATATGGTATTTTTTTATTTAATAATCATCCCTTTAAATTTATATGTATTTTTAATGTGGTAACACATTTTTTAAACTTTTACATGTGTTATTACATAAAAAAAAAAATCTATAAAATAAATAAATATTTGTGAAAAACTAGTATTGGTTCATATAATAACACACATTTTACTCTTTTATTGTATGAAAAAATTATTTATTTCTACAAAAAACAAATGAATACATGTAAAATAACAACATATTGTATGATAATAATGCACATTTTGTCTTAAAGTAACGTACATTTATTCATATAGTAATACAAATTAGAAGCAAAACCTAGGATAATCTTGCACTAAATTTAGAAAAAAAAGTTATCCAAATTTGACTCGACTTGAACAAAATTTATGAATTATATAAAATAAATTATTATGTGAATCCTATCCTGTGGAATATTTTACATGAGTGTTTGTGTTTAATATTTCAAAAGGAACGCTCTGATTTACAACAAAAATGCAAATACTCAGTGCCATGTAGTTTTCGATTTCAAGATTCAAATCAGTTCTAACTTTATTTTTAACACTTCATTAGATTTGAAAATAAATACAATTATCTTCCTCCCGAACTAAAGGTCCTCTATATTTTATAATTCCAACTCATTATCTAACTATATGAATAGTCAGGTTCCAATGTATAAAACTTTGTCCACCCACTTTAAAATATCGCGCATACAATAAATATTTTCCTATCAGTCCATATAAATTTAGCATGTATTTTAAGAAAAAAAATATTCGCAAAATAGTAATATATGCATATGTTTCATTTTTAAAATATGCTTATTACCAGTTGATAGGCAAACTGTTTAAATGCATAAAATGCGATTAGAAACTTTAACGCAAGTAGGTTTAGCTTAAAAATTGTTGACTGAAGTGCAAAAGTCTAGCTTACTCAGAAGCTATGATACACGGATTCTTCTAAAAATGTTATAATGCAGTATCGGATTCGCACCCGTACTCTAAAAGGGGTAAGATTCTTGAATTCTCGTGTCGGATTCTCCACGTGGCGAATCCTGCTAACGCATTCTCGAATCCACTGCACGAATCATATTTATAAGCATTAAATATATTATTTAAATTGAATTTTATTATTTCGTATAATTTAAATTGATAGTGTGACACCCATTTTAGATTGAATTTATTATTATGATTTATGTATTGAACTAATATAACTCGAATTGATATATTTTTTTTTACATAATTATATCATAATATAGAATATACTCAAATTTTAGGTGATAAAAAATATAAATGAATTATATTTGATTTATAAAATTTTATAAATAAAAAATATTTTTTAGATATTACATAAAAAAAAATATAAATAAATAGACGTATCCTTAACGAATCGCACCCTAATTTTTTAAAAAACTCGTATCTTATCGCACCCAGATCTACGTATCCGCACCCGTGCAACATAGCTCAGAAGGAGATGGTTAGAGGGGAACAGCCCTAGAGTAATGTCTCCTAAAGCTGCTTGCAATCCTTTGACAGAACAATAAGTTAATATACTCTTTCCGTCCCGGTATATATTGTTTGTTGCTTTTGGACACACGGATTAAGACAAAACTGAAAAAGTATAAGTGGTGTAATTGAAAAGGTGAAAAAGTAATAGAAATAGTGTAAAAAGTAATTAAAATAATAAAAAAATTAATAGTAATTTTCAAAAAAATGTAAAAAGTAAATGGGAAACATATAATGTAATGAACAAAAATGGTAAAATGAACAACATATAGTAGAATAGAGGGAGTATATCGTTACTATTCATTAAAACTTTTCCATATAATTAATTTAAAATCATGAATTCACACGACCACTTAAATCCAAAAATTTTATAGATACAGAGTGAATTAGATCCCAAACACTTGACTAGCGATTTGTCTTCGCACACAAACGCACTTTCCTACAAGTGTATAGGATCGTGTAGTGGTAAGCTGACCAAATTATAATTTCGAATCCACGGGAAGCAAGCAGACAATCTAATCCTAAAATGTGTGTGTGAGTTCTGAAATTAAATTAACAAGAATCAAATTGTAGGTTTGGTTTCTATCTACTACTACTTAAAATGCAGAAATTGAAATGAATCAAGAAAATGAAAATAATAACCTAAACTAAAACGTGCATGCTTCGGGTGAATTCCACCCAAAGCAAAAAAAAAAAAAAAAAAAAAAAAAAAAAAAAAAACTTAACCATAATTAAGGATGAACAGGAATAATAGGCATAATTGAATATAATATAAATTGACGAAAAATGAGAAAAAGATTACTAAAACTAATTCAAACAATAAGACAAAAGAAATCAATGAAGGCAATATAAATAAATCTAATATGGAATTATTAAAGAGGCACACTTGCATAGAAATTTCTACGGTAGAAATTTCCAAAAATAGATATAATAAAAGATTTTGCATTAATTCCCCCCACCAGCCGCGAGTAATTAATCACATTTGCATGAATATATTCCCCCCACCCACCACACTCAATACAATGCATACCTGTGCCTAGGGGTGTAAATGAGTCAAGCCGGCTCGCAATCTACTCGTGCTCGACTCGTAAAAAGATCGAAATCGACTTGAACCAAATCGAGTCGAGCTCGAGCTCGAGCTACTCGAGTAGCTGTCG
Organism: Prunella vulgaris; assembly: GCA_026898435.1. Lineage (NCBI taxonomy): Eukaryota > Viridiplantae > Streptophyta > Magnoliopsida > Lamiales > Lamiaceae > Prunella > Prunella vulgaris. The sequence continues at coordinate 288,050 of JAPKLY010000522.1, forward strand.
AGTTCGAGTTCGAGTTTATAAATACTCGGCTCGAGAGGCTCGCGAGTCTAATCGAGCTTGCACAATATTTAATATTTTTTATTATTTTTAATATATAAATAAAGTAATCGAGCTCGAGTCGAGTCGAGCTTTAATTTTAGAAAAAAAAAGAGCTAAAATATATTTAATATTTTATTTTATTTAAATAATAAAATTATCGAGTCGAGTCGAGCCGAGCTCGAGTTTGTCGAGTTCTTAATCGAGTCGAGCTCGAGCTAAAAAATTCAAGCTCGATCGAGTTCGAGTCGAGTTTCGAGCTTCGAGTATTGCTTTCGAGTCGAGTTTCGAGCTCAGCACTACTCGACTCGACTCGACTCATTTACACCCCTACCTGTGCCCTCCAACCCCCCACCCACTTCACTTCCATGCAACAGTTTTATTTGAATTTTTTTAATTATTACATTAATTAAAAAATATATTTAATATTATTTTATACATAAATATTTATATATATATAGTAACACACAAATAATTTTACAGTAACACATATTTAATTTTACAGTAACACATATTTACTCTAATAGTAACATACATTTATCTCCCAATTTATGTTACAATATGGACAAATGTGTGTTACTATAAGGACAAAATATATTTTTATGAGAATAAATATGTGTTTCATAATTTATTTATCATCCATTTAAATGTAGGTAAATTGTTTCATGTAATACATATGTTATTATAAGAAAAAAATAATTATAATAAAAATAAATAAATATTTGTGAATAATTAATATTTATTCTTATAGTAACACACATTTTGCTATTACATTTTGTGAAAAATTATTTATTCTATAAAAATAAATGAATATATGTAAAATAACAATATTTTATAAGATAGTAACACATATTTGCTCTGATAATAACACACATTTGTTTCTCAATTTGTGTTACTATATGTGCAAATGTGTGTTACTATTTGAACAAAATATATATTTATGAGAATAAATAAGTGTTTCTTAATTTATTCATCATCCCTTTAAATCTAGATATATTATTTCATGCAATACATATGTTATTATATAAAAAAAAATTATTTCTATAAAATAAATAAATATTTGTGAATAATTAATATTTGTTCTTATAGTAACACACTTTTTGCTCTTACATTATGTGAAAATGATTTATTCTATAAAAATAAATGAATATATGTAAAATAACAATATTTTAATAAGATAGTAACATATATTTGCTCTAATAGTAACACACATTTGTCTCCCAATTTGTGTTACTATATGTGCAAATGTGTGTTACTATATGAGCAAAATATATTTTATGAGAATAAATATGTGTTTCTTAATTTATTCTTCATCCCTTAAAATCTATGTATATTGTTTCATGTAATACATATGTTATTATATTAAAAAAATAATTATTTCCATAAAAATAAATAAATATTTGTGATTAATTAATATTTGTTCTTATAGTAACACACATTTTGGTCTTGCATTATGTGAAAAATTATGTATTCTATAAAAATAAATAAATATATGTAAAATAACAATATTTTATAAGATAGTAACACATATTTGCTCTAATAGTAACACACATTTGTCTCCCAATTTGTGTTACTATATGGGCAAATGTGTGTTACTATATGAGCAAAATATATTTTTATGATAATAAATATATGTTTCTTAATTTATTCCGCATCCCTTAAAATCTAGGTATATTGTTTCATGTAATACATATGTTATTATACTAAAAAAATAATTTTTTTATAAAAATAAATAAATATTTGTGAATAATCAATATTTATTCTTAAAGTAACACACAATTTTCTTTTGCATTATGAAAAATTATTTATTCTACAAAAATAAATGAATATGTGTACAAATAACAACATTTTATAAGATAGTAACACACATTCGCTCTAATAGTAACATATATTTGCTCTCCAATTTGTGTTACTATATGGATAAATGTGTGCTACTATATAGATAAATGTATGTTACTATACTAACATAAATTGAAAGCAAAATTTTAAATTTATTGTATAATATTATTTAATTTATTTTTAAATTTACAATAATTAAATAATAATAATAATAATAAATAAAAGAATTTAACCTGGGCCTTGCGTTTAGGGACGGGGGGTTGGGTGGGCGGGTGAGGGTGCAGTAGGGAGGGATTAACCATGCATACCTGGGCAAAGGCACATGCGTGTGTGTTCGGTTAGCTGGGTTGGGCGCGTGAATTGTTATACTTTTTAGAAAAAAACACAAATAAGGGCACTTTTCTCAGCCTTTATGTAATGTGGGGCTCTAAATTTAATTACTTATTAGCAGGGGCAAATTAGCTCTAATCAAGTCTGAAATGCCCAATTAAAAGGGCTAGTAGATCAAGTCTGGTAAACTAGTATCCTATGGTCAATACATGTATCTGCTAGATAATTGACTACCTCCTCGTATGCATCAATTCGATTGGCGGCGATTAGCAAATCACCATACCTCCAAGGTACATAACATTAATTGCTCATTTCAGATTCAAATTTCGGATTACGCGGGGCATCAGCCTAACTCATCTGAGTATATTTAACTTCTCATATATTTGCATATCAATTCGACGAGATTCCACTTTTGTTGCATCTATGGAGGTCGAGGTGATTCTGTCACTCGCGTATAGAGGTGAAGCTCGAGTAGTGAAGGTTGATGGTAGGTTATCATTTTCAGACTTGTCATAAAAAATTGTGAGTATGTGGAACTTGGATGATCAACCCATTTCACTTAGATATTCAGTTGGTGGTGTGAAGAATTGTGTGTTGGGTGGGATACTGATTTTATGAATATGTTAGAGGTATGTAAACTAACTGCAAAACAACTTGTGTATGTTGATATAATTGTGCCGGGGTATAGTCCTGAATGCGGGGTTGGTAGTGAGAACACATTAGGGCACACTCACATGTATGTGAGTTGTAATTCAATGGCGAATTTTTCCCATCACAATATTTGTAGATTGGACAAAGTTGGTTTGCCCTTGTCTAATAATCATTGTGATCCTGTATTGCACCATCCATCCCTATTTAATATAGTTGGCCAAGATAGGGCTTTAAGACAGACCAAAATACCATTTAGAAGTGTCAAAAAACGAGGTGTACCAAGTAGCGAACAAGAACTTTGTGGCCATGGTAGTCAGCCCTCATATGATATATGCCCTGTGGTAGAGGCCAAACCATTGCTATCAGATGGCTGGAAATACATCATGGATGGTGGAATTGGGTCGATTTTCAATGGTGGTGCCAATGGATTTAGGGCAAGTTTGATTTAATATGCCACAATCCTTGGTTTCAAGTACAAGTTCCAAAAGAACAAGCCTGCCCATATTCATGTTGTGTGCCATGACACCCTAAGTACTGATTGTGGTTGGTTTATTAAGGCAAGACTCATCAAGAATAGCTTATTATTTGAGATTTATAAAGGACATTTTACTCACACGTGCTTAGGTCGGTCAATGTGTCACAATAAAAAACGCTTTGGTCCTAAGATCATCGAACAGTTAGTTGACGATGCAATAAAAGCCAAGCCATCAATCGGAGGTGCTGAAATTGTCGAGATGGTAAGGGTAAACTATGGTATAGAAATACCCTACTACAAGGGCTGGCGCACATCTGAAGAGGTGAAGAACAAGCTTTTTGGGAGCTTTCAAGAATCATACGATCACTTACGTTGGTACTCTGATGCTATACTACGCACTAATCCAGGTACTTTGATATTTACATCTTATGTATGTATCCTGCTTGTATGTTGACTTATGATTTGTTTGATATGTAATATGTGTTCAATTAGGTATGTGGCTGGAGATGATTATTTATAGTCTGTAATAGAATTGCGAGGGACATGACAAACTTGTCGAGCTGCTGAGTACATATATTCTGTATCAAGATTTATGGTTTGATTTATGTTTGCAGCATCAAGTGTGGACCGTATGTTACATTGTTAGGACCACAATGATTATTTCAGGACCACAATGATTTATGGTTTGATTTGTGTTTTTTTGCGTTGCGATACCTTATCTTGATGTAATATACTGTTGCTTGCACACATTTATTTTTTACTTGTATGCATTAAAAAAAATGGATATGTTATGCATATGCTGGTGCAGCAGGATTGTTGCTCTATATATATATATGTGTGTGTGTGTGTGTGTGTGAGTGTGTGTGTGTTCAATTTACTGTGTAATTTGTATACATGTAGTTGTAGACCATATATGCAATAATGAACATATCATTATACATTGTTTTTGTGGATTGATTAGGCAGCATTGTTGAAATGGAAACACAAAAGGAAACCAATGTATTTGAGCGGATCTTTATCTCATTCAAGGCTTGCTTGGATGGGTTCAAAAGTTGTCGTCCCATGATTTTTCTAGATGGCACATTTATGCAGGGTCGTGCTAGGGGTGTTTTGCTTAGCGCCACAGCTAAAGATGGTGACAATGGTTAGTTATATATTTGCTTGCATATTGGCTGATATTGTTGCATACAATTAACATTATGGTGCTACAATAACTGGTTGATAACTGATTTTGAATAGGGCTGTATCCAGTTGCTTTTGCGGTGGTTGCAGCTGAAAATACAAACAACTGGTGTTGGTTTATTACCAAGCTGCGTGATGCACTCATACACGAGAAGGAAGTGCTATACATCTCTGACAGGAACCTAGGACTGTTGGCAGCTCTTCAGATCGTGTTTGAAAGACCCTGACTTTTTTTTTGCTTGATTCACCTACTAGGTAACCTCAGGGGCCGTTTTGCTGGGCGGTTGGGTAAACTAAAGAGGCACAAAATGACAGATTTGTTCAGGGAGTGTGCGTACGGACCCAACATTTCAGTCTTTGATGCGAAAATTCAGATTTTCAGGGAAATTGGGGGCCGCTTGGCCGTTGAATGGCTTGCAGACCTCCCGTACGATAAATGGGCTATTGCGTACTCACCTGATGTCAAAAGGTACGGTGAAATGACTTCAAATGCGGCCGAACCATTTAATATGTGAATCAAGGGTGGTCGAGGACTGCTTATTACACATATGATTGACTACATACGTGCAAGTATGTCACAAACGATGTCCTCTTTTTTAATGTGTCTATTTAGTTTATTACTTAAAAAATTGCTCCATTCTTACATATTGGAATTTTATTAATAGAGGTCAGCCGTTGGCATTTCGAGCGTCTAGATGATAGCAGTACATGGAACACCATACTATGCCCTACAAAAGAGAAATTATGGTTTGAACAAATCGAAAAGTCTCTCTCATTGAAGGTCCACCAAAGATCCGATTGTAAGTTTGAAGTAGAGTCATTTCCCTCGGTTGTTGTTGACTTGAAGCAAAGAACATGTTCATGCTCTCGTTGGCAAACGATTGGGTTTCCATGTTTGCATGCCACAGTTGTCATCCTGAATTATGGTGCTAGCATAATTGATTACGTTGATAAGTATTATTTTGCGATAAGCTATCGCAAATGCTACATGCACAACATACAACCAATTCCCGAGACAGAAAATTTGGCTTGCCAGGACCGCACCTCTCGTCTGTTAATAAAGTGCTTCCCCCCGCCTTTCAAATTCGGCCTGGTCGTCCCAAGAAAATTATCATTAAATCATTTGGTGAATTCTCTAGGAAAAGGAAAAGATCTTGTTGATTCAGTTGAATACTAGCATCATAATTGTGTATTTTGCTAAGTGAACTCACTTTCTGGCACTAGCCTTAGTTGCATTTTGTATGGGTGTAATGTGACTTTTGTTTTATGTAGTATAATATATTAGTTTGATTTTGGGTATTGTATCTCACTAGCAGCAAGTCTCTTGTGCTAGCAGCAAGTCTTTTGTGCTTTTTGTTGTTAATGTAAAAGTCTAGCCAATGGTGTTTGTGGCCATTAGAGATGTTAAACTGGGCCGGGCTAAACGGGCCAGCCGATTTAGCCCTAAAAAATACAGGGTTAGGGTCGAGCTTTAGTAGGCCCGTTTAAATCCGGGCTTTTTTTACCCGGACCTATTAGCCCGCGGGCTAAACGGGCCAACCCGGCTAATTTTTTTTTAATTAAATATATATTATTATTATTAATGTTACTGCACGTCTGCAAGTGGCCAAGTGCAAATGCAATGCCTATAAATATAATGAATGTTTTGTAGGCCTGGGCTCTTAGTATTCAGGCCCATTACAAAATTAAAAAACCCAACTAAAACAAAACCTAACTAAAACACCATACAAAATTAAAAAAAACTCAACTAAACTAGCAGGCAGCACTGCAGCAGCGCCGCTCCCGGCTCCAGCCTCCACTGCTCCATCCATCCCCCTCCACGCCACGGTTGCAACTTGCAAGCCTTTACACCGCCGTCGCAAATCAATCCGTCCGTCGCACAGCCCAGAAGCCGGAGTCCACCATTCCTCCGCCTCTGCAACCGAATCTCGCCACCGGTAAGCATCTCTCCCCTTTCGTCGTCTTTTTTGTTTTCTTTCTAAATATAATTAGAATCTGATTTTACTGCTATTTTATTAGAATTTGATTTTACTGATTTGATATTATAAAACTATCGTCACTAATGTCAATTTTTGCACAGTGAATATTAATAGAGCTAGAGCTCCGTTTAAACTTATAAATTTGTAATAATAGCAGTAAAGTTTTCTGCGATTATATTTCATCGTGAAATTACTTTCGTCGTCTTTTTT
>JAPKLY010000523.1:0-69528 GCA_026898435.1 Prunella vulgaris
CGCATTAAATGCTGCGCAGACTCCGTGCTTATGTGTCGAAAGATCATTGGCTCTCCGCTATAACGGCTAGTTGACCTTCAGACATTTATCCTTCCTCGTACATTCAATGCTCTGAGTCTCTTGTAATAACTCAGTCTGAACGTGTGCCTTAATGGAGTCTTACTGACATTCTTTTTGTCTCTTGTCCCATAGCATAAATAACCTTCTGCTTTGGACTGACATGATTCAGGTGATCTGAACCACAGCCTGAGTCAGGTCCTATGTGCATTCAGCACAGCCTGATAGGTCATTCAGCTCAGTATGTGTTACCTTTTTGCTTCGGACTTACAGGATTCAGGTGAACTGAACCAAGGCCTAAGTCAGGTCCTATGTGCATTCAGCACAGCCTGATAGGTAATACTTACTCTTCACTGACTGAGTTCTGTCCTGAACATGCTTAGTGTATTCAGTAGAAACATCAGACAATGGTACTTCAGGATTGACTTCAGGATGAATCAGCAGGCTTCGATCTTCAGCTTCAGAACAGATAATCTTCAGCGAGACTGACTGACTCGTTCAGAATGGTTTATGCTTCAGACTTCAGTAAATCGGGTCGACTCCAATATTCTTCAGTCTTCAGCATGATCCTTCTGTACTGAATCTCTAACCTAACTATCCTGAACTATTTTATCCTGAACACTATACTAAGGCAAATTCATCAGGGGTTTTGGGATCTAATCAAAATACTCAGATTGTCCCAACAAGCAATCTTCAGCAGAGAGGGCTACTCTGCTGGTTGACGAATCCTCTGAAGAAGAAGAGCAGGTTGTTGAGGAATCAGCTGAGAAGGGAGAATCAGATGAGGATTCTGAGTCTGACTCTGATGGAGAGGAAGAAGAGTCAGAGGAGAGGGAATCAGCTGAGCCCTCAGTTGCTGAGACTGAAGTGCTACATTCCTCTAGAGATGCTCCATCAGCAGAGACGCCTTTAGCTGCATCACCCATCAGGTCAGCTTCACCTACTCCCCTATCTGATCCTTCTCTACATTTCACCACCCCAGCTGATCCCACACCTTCACAAAACCCAATCGGCAATGAACCAGAGGGGATAGCTACCTCTGGCGAGCCTTCAGCTACTCCCAAACCCTCTCACCCCCAACCCATCAACCTTGACAACCCCAACTCCCCCTCAGAAATGGCCAAACAAGCTCGCCTATCTCACCACAATTCAAAGGGGCCTCTTGAACGAGGGATGATTATATCTGCCCTAGCCCACATTTCCCTTTACATCCCTGAACTCAACCCTTACCCAGCCTACCAAGACATCCTTGCTGATGGCCTAGCCTGGGCACAAGCAAGAGAAGGGCCAGTCACATTCTTTCTGGCCCTAATTAAGGAGATGGGAGAAGCAGCATTCACTGAATGGGAGGAAATTTTGATGGAGGCCTTGGAGGTTAAGGCTCCATCCCAGCTGACATCCCCTGAAGGGCTGAGGAAGGTCGCTAGAGCTCTGTTGCTCAAAGATGGAGTGGCACTGGACTGCCCTGAAACAGCAGAGACTGAATTTATTCCTCCAGCAGAAAGCTTTGAGATCTCCCCTGCAGATCAGGTAACTCCTGCACTTTTGGATCAATTAAAAGGCTATTTTGATGACCACATCAGGGAGGTCAAAGCTACTCTTCTGGCTGCCAAGTCTGCTGCCCCCTCTATGATTGAAACTCTTGTTCATCAAGTCCTGCTGGACCATCGCAACAAGCTGAAGGAAACTATGGAGGACAGCTTGTATGCTACCCGGATTGAATTCTTCAATACTCTCCAGAACTTCAAGGCAACTGCCAGGGCTTTCAATGATGATGCATCTGCCTCACTTGTTGCTGAGTCTGAGAGATTCAGATTAGTCTCCGAAAGGTTGGAAGGACAAATTGCTGAGTGCAAACACGGTCAGGAGGACCTTAAAGATGTTGTGGACAACCTTCCTACTTCTCTACCCTCTGTTGCAGTAATTGATGATATCAAAAATGGGGAAGAGAAGAACTCAGCTGCTATTGCTGCCTTGCAAGCTGAGATGGCCTCTCTGAGAGCTCTTCTGGTGGATAATCAAGGGGTTCTATCTGCTAGGATAGAAAATGTTGAAGAATACATCAACATCAGAAATATGGCTGCTCAGAAGACTCAAGAGTTGAGAGATCAGAAATTGGTTGAGACATTGCAGAAGCAAGAAGTTGTTGCTGAAGAAAGGGAAAAGAAGAAAAGAATTATGAATGCTGAATTGGATGAAAAGCTGGTTAAGGAGTTGCAGCTAGCTGAGAAAGAAACCCCTGAGGAAAGGAGGAAGAGGCAAGAGAGGGAGATGAATGATGAGCTTGAAAGGAGATTTCAGAGGAAGCTGAAGAAGAAGGGGAAAGCAGTAGGTCAAGGCAGCAGGACTAGGAGTGGAAAGTTCATCAGAGATCCAAATGAGCCTCTAGTTGATGGACCAATTGATATGTTCTACAATCAATTGTCTGATGAGCTGGTGGATCTCTGGAAAACTATAAAAGTCAAAACCATGATCCACTTCTATGTTCTCCGAGGAGAAGATACCAGAGGAGAGAGAGAGAAAAATGCTGAGTTCAGAGACTGGTTGAAGGAGACTTTTCCTAAGTTCTTCAGAGCTATCACAGAAGAGATGCTTAAGGTAGAGGTTCAGCCAGAGTTGCCAGAGATTGAGTATCTTCCTACTCCAACTGATGTGAGTGGAAAGATAGATTGGGTGGAAATCAGGAAACATTGGCTGCAGATCACTCAACTCTTTCATCAACTTTCTGACAACTCCCTGCCAGCTTTGAAGAAGATAGAGAAGAGATTTCTGGACTGGTTGCAAGTTCCGCTCAGCAGCAGAAGACCTCTCCTCATGTAATAGTCCAGCTGAGTCAGCTGAGGACTAGGTATCCTTACTTCTGATTGTTCTTTCTCTTTTGATCTTAATAAAGCTTTATGATTTCAGACAAGTTCTTGTTGTCAGCTGCATTTTGATTCTGTCTAAAAGATCTTACTTAAAGATCTTCTTTTCTGTCCTATGTTGATCTTGATTTTGATTGAATATGCTTATATATTGAGATCAGCTGAGTTGGTTTTGATATCATAAAAAAGGGGGAACTTGTTAGGATATCTATGTTAGATGTTTTGATGATATAATAAACCAATCAGCTTGTAATAGGACCAGCTGAACATGTTAGTCAGCTGATGAGTAGTTAGGATTAGATAGGTTCAAGTGAGGGGGAATCTACCTTGCTGCCTAGAAGATCCGAAGCTATCATAGAAGAGAAGACTAGCTGAGACCTTGTGGACTTAGCCGATTTTAGAAGACAGAAGATTTAAGCTGCTGACACTGGAGCATCGAGAGCAGATCATCAGAGAAGTTTACATCAGCTGATAGCTGAAGAGCAGATCAGCTGATATCAGGAGATTAGCTGATCAACTGAGAGCACGTCGCAGACAAGACAAGGACTATGGATAAAAGACTTATTCAGACAAAGTCAAGAAGACCAGCTGAGGTGCACTCCAGCAGACTTGCACATCAGCTAAGGTCCAAGTATCAGTAGACTGATACACCAGCTGAGGAGACGGATTAGCTGAGGTTTTGTGCTCGGCCCAAATTCTTCGGAATCAATTTTAAGGGTTAACTTGCGACATAAAAGGAAGATTCCCAGAATAGAAGATCAATCAATCAAGGGGACAAACTTGTTTGATTGAAGATCGCGAAGATTGACGGGAATCAAGAAGGAAATTCAATCAATCACATTGATTGATTGAATACGAGATTATAGGATCTCAGATTTCTAGTCCATCCCAACGGCTAGTTATTTGATCCTATAAATTAGAGTAATAGTGATAATTTCTGTATTGGATTTACACGCACATTAAGCTAGCCGATACTCTGTCAGATTTATCACTTACGCTCAAAAACACCATTCATACTTATCCTTTGTAAAAGCTTTGTAGAAGCTGTGAGAAGTCAATTGCGCTTGTAGCATTGACAAGTTGTAAGAGAGTAGTACTCTCAAACTGTGTAAGTAAGTGAGTAAGTGAGTTAGTAGAGAGCCCCTCAAGTCCAAGTTGGATTGAGGAGAGTGGATGTAGGACAATTGGTCCGAACTACTATAAATCCCCTGTGTCTCTTCGTATTTCTTTCTGTTCTTATTTGTGCACATCACCTAAAAACCGATTCTCATTAAAAACGTTTCCGCACTATACACAGCGCACTATTTTCAAAATTCAGACTACCTCAAGTAGTCTGTTGATTTTCTGAATAAACCGGTAAAATTGAATAAGGTTTTTGAATCCTTACAAGTCTATTCAACCCCCCCTTCTAGACTTGTTCAAGTGTATTCTTCCCTAAAACCTGCCTTTGGGACCAACAAGATTAGCTCAAGATCCCAAGCAGTTTGCTCAGCATAAAGGCGAGCTTGACACTCAGTTTCGAACATCACTCTTAGAGCAATTCGCTCAATCATTAGCTGTTCCTGAGCGAGAAACAGATCAGTGTCACGAGTCTCAATCAGCGAGCTGATTACACCCTTCAGTCTTTCTACCTCCAGTGGAGCTTCATCATGCATGTTCCGAGCATGAAGTAGCTCTTCCTGAAGATGTACTAATCTGAGGGCTTCCTCAGTGTCTCTTACTCTGATAGACTCAGTTAATCGATCGTTTTCCCCACTCAGCTGTGCATTCACATCCACTGTGTGAGTATGAGTCTCCTGCAGCCTTGAGAAGTCAACCATCAATTGCTCAAGGGCGAGCTGAAGGTCGAGTTCTCCTGCTGAATCTGAGCTAAACTCAGGTGCGTGATCAGGAGAAGAGACAGAAGAACATACCTCATCATCTGCCATCAGGCAGAGGTCATCATACTCCTCATCGAAGAAGAGTTCAGGGGACCGGCGTCCTGGGCCATCTGAATCTGAGGAATCCTCAGCAAGCATAGCTCTCCGGTCTGATGCCCTGAGCTCTTTCTTGGCTCTCCGATCCTCTCGCTCATGAGCACTGAGCTCCGGACAATCATACTGATAGTGTCCGGTCTTCTTGCAGTGGTAGCACTGATCTACATCAGAAGCAAACTTCTTGTCAGTATACCTTTTATCAGATGACTCCCTCCTGCTCCCTGATGATCGTTCAGGTTTGGAGCTGGATCTTCTGGGCTCATCATCTCTCCTCTTCTCATCTCTGCATCGCTTAGGCTCATCATGATTTCTCCTGGTATCAGAACCCCTCCTCTCTTCTCTCCGGGGGCTCGATCTCCTGGGGCTGGAGTACCTGCGATCACGACTGTCAGTATAAAATTTCTTATACCTTCCGAATCGGGAGTTCAGTTTCTCGAAACGCCGCGCCATCAGGCTGTATTCCAAGGCCAGCTCATCCTTGTTCATGTCCTTCAGAGACTTAGAACCAGATCCAGCCTCAGGCTCAGGAGTAGCTTTAAGAGCCACGCTCTTTTCCTTTTCAGGAGTCTTCTCCTCATTGACAACAACCTTTTTCTTCCTCTTATCGAGGTCGAATTCCAGAGCCTTTAACTCTGAGAATAGGTGAGAGTGAGTAATGTTGGTGAGATCCTGAGTGTTCTTCAACAAGATCACTCCTGTGTCCCATCTTTCAGGGAGACAGTTCAGGATTTTTGAAGACACCTCCCTCTTGGGAAACTCCTTCCCAAGGGTTGCTAGCTCATTCATCATCTTAATGAACCGAGCTTCCATCTGATCGATGGACTCTCCCTCTAACATCCGGAAAGCCTCAAACTTCCTGATTGCAAGATCTCTTTTGTTCTCCTTGATCTATTCTGATCCCTCACTCATCCCCCTCAAGGCATCCCAGATCTCCTTTGCAGTCCTAAGGTGCATGAGCCTGACCGAATTCTCGAAAGAAATGGTGTGGAGTATAATGTTCTTAGCAACATTATCCAGTCCGATTTGCTTAATCTGATCAGAAATAAGCGCGGACCTCTCCACTTCTTCATCTCCGGCAGCTGGACCAAGAACATTGCCAGCAACAGGCCAGGTCGTCTGAAGATTCCTCATGAATTTGATCGGACCCAGCTCAATCACCAGAGGCATCTGATCATGGATGGAATTGAGATGTGCGAGTACCCTGAATTTCCAATAGTCATAATTGTCAATAGAGAATTCAGGAAGATTGCCCTCGAGGCGTTTAGAACCGGATGCCACGATATGCAGTTTTCAGAAACAAGATCTGTTCAGTAGACCACCAAAGGTTTCTCCTCAGAAATTGTTGGTCAACAAAGTCAGTGGTCTTTTGAACCACGGCTCTGATACCACTTGTTGGTCCCGAAACAAGTATAATCAGTGTATGGGGGGGAATACACTGATATCAGATTCTTCTGAAAGACTTAAAAAAATGCTCTAACACGCTCAGTCAGGAAATCCTGAATTACTCAGTATGCTGAAGGTCCACAGGGGCAGCAGGAACCGTTCAGTAACGAGTCAGATAAGCTGAGTGTGAGTGGAGTGCCCAGAAGCTCAGTAGAGATAACAAACCTACTGACTGCTCGGAAGCGAGTCAGTTTGACTACTATCTCAGTGAGCTAGAGTACGTGTGGAAAGTGAGCCCTTAGTTTCTACTCGTTTTAGTTTCTGAATACGTTTTCTCTGAGTTTGCTTAGAAAACTGGTGGTTAAGGCAGAGTGCACAGTATTAAGATTCAGGATGATTGGTTCAGTCCTGAATGTAAAAACAATGCAGAATGTTCAGTTTAATATGATGACAATTATGATCCTGAACAAGTAAGTAAATCAGCACACAGTGGACTTTTTAAAGTGGTTCGGAGATAACCAACTCCTAAGTCCACGGCCTGATTTAACAGGAAGCTATCCTAAAAACCCTGAGGATAGGTGCTTGGTTTTACGTGCCACGGGACACGAATAGCCAACTTCCTCTCTTAGGAACTGACCCCTGGGCGTTTTACAAGTCCCAGTCCTTCTAACCAACCAATCTCACACCCTGAGTGGTTTGGTATTCTGGTTTCCAACTAAGATAGCTCTAGCAATACAAAACAATGCTAAATATTAGAGCTATCGATCTAAGCAAATACAGAGAGAATCCTACTACAACACTAGGGAAATTTAATTGCAGAGTCCTGCTTATAGTATGCTTGAGAGCTTGGATTCTTGAGAGCTTTCGTTTGGAAATTTCCCGTTAGCCTTGAATGGGTGCAAGGCTCTCCATATTTAGAGGCAAGATTCAAAATAGATCTGTTGGAGGAGATCAAATCAAATCTTTCCTATTTTAGGGTGGTTGTAGCCTAGAAGTACTGTTTGACCTAATCGCCATACTTATTATGGCAAGTTTGTCCCACCGCCTGCAACTCTGAGACGTATTAAATGCCGCATTAAATGCTGCGCAGACTCCATACATACGCGTCGAAAGATCATTGGCTCTCCTTTCTAACGGCTAGTTGACTTTCAGACATTAGTCCTTCCTCGTACATTCAATACTCTGAGTCTCTTGTTAATAACTCAGTCTGAATGTTTGTCCCATTGGAGTCTTACTTACATTCTTTTTGTCTCTTGTCCCATAGCGTAAATAAGCTTCTTGCTTTGGACTTACATGATTCAGGTAAACTGAACCAATGCCTAAGTCAGGCCTTAAGTGCATTCAGCACAGCCTGATAGGTTATTCAGCCCAGTATGCGTACCCTTTTTGCTTTGGACTTACATGATTCAGATAAACTGACTCAAGGCCTAAGTCAGGTCTTAAGTGTATTCAGCACAGCCTGATAGGTTAACACTTACTCTTCACTGACTAAGTTCTGTCCTGAGTATGCTTAGTGTACTCAGTAGAAACATCAGCCAATGGTACTTCAGGATAGTCTTCAGGACGAATAAATCAGGCTTCGTTCTTAAGCTTCAGTTCAGGCAATCTTCAGCAGACTGACTCTGACTTCTTCAGGATGGTGTATACTTCAGACTTCAGTAAATTGGGTCGACTCCAATATTCTTCAGTCTTCAGTACGTTTCTCCTGAACTGAATTTCTAACCTAACTGTCCTGAACTTATACAATCCTGAACAACTGTACTTAGGCATATTCATCAGGGGTTTTGGGATCTAATCAAAATATTCAGATTGTCCCAACAATATAAGATATATATATTTATAAAATATCAAAATGTATGGACAAGATTAAAACACTTAAAATATAAGGTCGAGATCAATTATTTATGCTAGAATTAATGAGAATAGAAAAAAATTGAAATCGAGCATTCTGATTGATTTCATAACTTTGTCTTTATATAACATAAATATATATATATATATATATCTAGAATTTAAATATTTTAAAATAAAGGTCTATATAGAAATGAGGGTTAATTCCGAATAAAATAGATAAAAGATAAATTTCGTCTAAGATTCTTTAGAGTATGATGCGGAATATCGCTAGCATATATATGTACAAATTGATAATGAAAAAAATAGTTTAGAGTAAAATGAATGAAATTTTATTTTTGAAATAAGTTAATACATTGAAATATAATTTATTAAAAATACAATGAAGTTATTATGGGTTATATCAGAATTTATTTATAGAGATTATAGATTTTTACACTCGTAACTTTGCTCTAGTTTGATTTTGGTCCTCATGGAATACACATTTTGAAATTAGTCCTGTAAGTTTTAATTTTTTTTTTTGAATTTGGTCCTTTTACCTGCTGTAGCAGGTAACCTAATAGGTAACCCATGATTTTTTTTAATTTTATTTATTTTTTACTAAACACATGACATATATATATACAATCATAATTAATTAATAATCAAGCACTATAATTAATTTACACATGACATTTATATAAACACACATACATCATATAGCTATGTATGTATATATCTAGCTTTATAATTAATTAATATTTTACAATATAATAAATACTACACTTAATTTTTAAACAACTATTTAATTATAATAATCATACTAATTATATAATTATTAAACAAATAACACACATATACAATTTTCAAGAATTTGACATGTGTATGTTCTTTTTTAAATTATTTTACTTTATCATAAAATTTATTAAGATATATATATATATAATATAATATTGTGTATATATACATTAATATATAATAATATATATAGAGGAATTATATACGTATTAAGATCTTTAAAAAAACTAACTAATTTAATTATTATATAAAAATTATTTTATTGAGAACACAATACATAATTCTTTAAACTGTATAGGTAATAATTTTGTCTTAATAACTAGTTAGAATATTTTTCTATTTTTAATAATGAGATAATAAAGATTTCACTTAATCTTTTTCAAATAATATAATATTTTTAACTTGAGTATTATTTCAATTTCATAACTTCATGTAAATATTATTTAGGCTTTTATTGGTCCGAGAGCATTAAATACATCTACTCCGAGAGCAAAGCGCACTCGTATCAATTAATTTCCAAGAAATTAATTTTAATCTTTTCATTTTATTGGTCAAACAATACCAAATAATTTATTTTAATATTTAATTAAATGTTAAATATTTCCAACAATCCCCCACATGAGTGGAAATTACCCTCATAAACATACAGACACACATCTCAGTCCAAGTGAGACGATATTGTATTTGGACAGGTAGCTTGGAGCTTTGAACCTTCTATAGTCCAGCTAACTAGATACACCGGTGGCATAGTAGACACAATGCCTTGAATTATTCCACCTTAGTGTGTATCGAGACAGTGAGAAGTGACATAATACAATCTCTACGTCTTTTCTTCTTCTCACGTTTTTGTTTGTTTTGGCCATGGACACCCTTTGGATTCATAAGTGTTTAATATCTAATGATATTTGAAGCGGCCTCTCACTTTACTACATAGGTGAAACCCCCTTGAGTATCCCGTAATACTCTATCCTTACTAGGACTTCTAAGATTCATTAAAAATCTTCAGACTTAACCTACACCACCTACGGGTTCTATACTTGGTGTATTGTCCTCTAAGGAATGGTCGCATTACAAAGCATTTCATCTACCTTCCAAAACTTAGTTTTCCTATTGAACCAAGATCTTGGGATCTCTAGTCAACTTGGTCAGGTTACCAGTGCTTTAGTTTGTTCGGTGGATTTAAGACTCATTCCGTCTGACAGTTTGGACATTTGATCTTGATTTATACTCTTTGTTAGAGGATCCACTAGATTATCCTTGGACCTAATATAGTCTATGGATATTACACCACTCGAGATCAATTGTCTAATGGTGTTATGTCATCGAGGGATGTGTCTAGACTTTTCGTTATACATATCGTTTTGACCCTACCAATGGCGGCTTGACAGTCACAATGTACCATTATAGTGGGTACTGGTTTATTCCAAAATGGAATATCTTCAAGGAAGTTTCGAAGCCACTCGGCTTCTTCACCAGCTTTATCTAAAGCTATGAACTCTGAGTCCATGGTGGATCGGGCTATACATGTTTTTTTGTAAATCTCCAGGACACAGCAGCTCCTCCTATAGTAAAGACAAATCCACTAGTTGAGAACGACTCTTTGCTGTCTTAGATCCAGTTAGCATCACTATACCCTTCGAATATAGCAGGATACCTGGTGTACTGTAGTCCAAAGTTTAGAGTGTACTTTAAGCACCTCAGTACTCTTCTCAGAGCTATCCAATGTTCATGACTTGGGTTACTTGTGAATCTACTAAGTTTATTCACGGCACATGCTATATCAGGACGCGTACAATTTGAAATATACATAATTCTCCCAATGACTCTAGCATATTCTTGTTGAGCTACAGCTTCACCATTGTTTTTCATAAAGTGATCATTCACTTCCAAAGGTGTTTTAGCTGGTGGATCATCAAAGGCGTTGAATTTCTGTAACACTTTCTCCACATAATGAGATTGTGTTAAGGATATTCCATTTGATGTCCTACTGATCTTGATTCCTAAAATCACATCAGTTACACCCATATCTTTCATGTCAAAGTTTCGTCCTAACATGTTCTTTGTTTTGCAAAGAAGAACATGATCTTTGCTTATGATTAGCATGCAATCAACATAAAGACACAATATGACAAAGCCTTTTGGCGTATTCTTCACATATAATTTCACACTCATTTATACGAAATTAATTTGATAACATTGTATTATATAATTTCATGCCACTGTTTCGGAGCTTGTTTTAGTCCATACAATGACTTCACAAGTTTGCAGACCTTTTTCTCATTTCCAAGAGCTATAAAGCCTTCGGGTTGATCCATGTAAATTTCTGCATCCATTTCACCATTGAGACATGCAGTTTTAACATCCATTTGGTGAATCTCGAGATTGTGCAAGGAAACAATCGCAATTAACACCCAAATAGATGTAATTCTAGTTACTGGTGAATAGGTATCACAGAAATCATACCCTTCGATTTATTTGAACCCTTTTGCGACTAAACATGCTTTGTATTTATCAATCGACCCACCTGCTTTATAATTCCTTTTAAGGATCCATTTACATCCAAATGTCTTACAACCTTGTGGAAGATAAACCAATTCCTATGTATGGTTTTGCAGAATGGAGTCGATTTCACTATGTATCGCCTCTTGCCATAGTGGAGCGTCTGGTCTTGAAAGAGCATCTTTGATATTCTTTGGTTCATTCTCCAAAATAAATGTAATGAAGTCAGGGCCAAAGGTTTTAGCTATCTTTGCTCTTTTGCTACGTCTCAACTCCCCATTTTCTTGAGTAGATGGACCAGCTTTATCCTCAACCTCCTCTTGAAGAGGTGTTTTAGTTGAGATCTTATCTTTCTTAGTTTTACAAGGAAAGATGTTCTCGTAAAACACTTTGTTTCTCGATTCCATAAATGTTCCTTCAGTCATATCAAGAACTTCTGATTTGTGAATTAGGAATCTATATGCACTACTATTTAATACATAACCTGCAAAGATACAGTCGACTGTTTTGGGTCCAACTTTAACTTGCTTGGGTAGTGGCACTTATACCTTTGCTAAAAACCGCACACTTTGAGATATTTTTATGATGGTTTCCGCCCTGTCCATAATTCATAAGGATTAGTGTCCTTACTTTTGTGTGGAATTTTGTTTAATATATGGTTAGCTGATAGAACGGCTTCGCCCATATATTTTGAGACAAATCGGAGCTGATCAACATTGCATTCATCATCTCCTTTAGTGTTAGGTTCTTGCGTTCCGCAACACCATTTGATTGAGGTGAATAGGGTGCAGTTTTGATGTATGATACCAGAATCGACACATATTTTCTCAAACGGTGCTACATATTTCCCACCTCTATCACTACGAACCATTTTGATTAGTTTGCTAAACTGGTTTTCCACTTCATTTTTGTATAGTATAAAAGCATTCAATGCTTCATCCTTACTATGCAAAAGATAAACATGAAAAAACCTTGTACAATCATCTATGAAAGTGATGAAGTACTTGTTGCACCTCTAGTTTGAACAAATTTTAAATCACACACATCGGTGTGTATTAAGTCTAGAGGTTCAGTATTTCTTTCTGTTGATGGAAAGTGTAGTTTCATCATTTTAGCTTCTACGCATATTTCGTATCTTTGGTTTGTTTCAACATTTTTAATGTCAAGTAAATTTAGATTTACTAAATGTTTTATGGACTTCAGATTTACATGTCCCAATCTACAATGCCATAAGTTTGACCACCCAACAATATAAGATGAAGTAGAAGATTCTTTATTCTTATCATTATTTTTCCCCATAGGGAGTACAACCTGCTGGGGAACTAAACGCGGATCTATTCGTGATTTACAATAAATACAAATTTAACCCACAATTAATATAATGATTTAAACATAATTAAATCAAATAATTGTATACCAACAATAGGCTTTGCATGCAAACCATATGAACATATAAAATCATATAAAGTCCTAAACATGCGGAACTAAGGGATTTAGTGAATTATACCTCTTGATGAAAAGATAGTTTCTGAGATAAAAGATGTCCTTATTGAGATGCTTTCACAAGGTGGTTGAGATCAAAAGGCGTCCTTCTTGAGACCCTTAACTTTTAACAATGATCAACCCAAAAGCCTTCTCAAGTATTCCCTCGTCCTTACTCGTACACCCGGTGGGTGGCCACACGAATAATTTCAACACAAGGAAAAAGAATAATTTTGTTGCCCAATACTCTGTGATTTTCGAAAATCACCTCACAATTATGAAATTGAATAGAAGTCATGTATCATCTCATATTTATAATGAGAATACAAGATCTTGAATATCTTGAATATCTCATATTTCAAATCTTGATTAACATGAATTTTAAATATTCTAATCTTGATAATCTTGAATATTAAATATTCTATTCTTGATATTTCTTTCTTTCATAATTTTCAAAAAAAAATACAATATATATTTAATTCCATGAGATCTTGATTTTATTAGATATTCTTGTATCCAAGATACATATCTATTATTCAAAAAATCTCTCACTAATTTAATATATACATAATTTTCAAAAAATTCAAGATAAAATGGGCCCAAAATATTTCTTTTATTTTTAATCACCTTGTTAATTGTTGGACATTTAACTGGGCTACTTGAGGGGCCTTCAGGAGAATTAAGATTGGACCTCCTAATGGGCCTTGAATTCTAATATTGAGCCCAATGCCATTCAACCTATTAACATTAATCTCACTCCATTATAGGATTAATGTTGTCCTATCCATCTTAACCCATATTACAATCATATGGCTCCCGGTCATTATTTCCCGTGTTTAAGACTCTCTTGTCCATTAATTAATCAAGCCATTGAACGCTTTAGTTAATTTAACATCTTAACCTTGGAGTAAAGACAACTCTTCTTTATCATCATACCGAAAACAAATTCCACTTGCAAGATTTAGTATGACGAACGTTTAGACCCCAACAAGGGGAATAATCATGCAAGACTCTCCAAGCTCACGTTCCTCTATATTAAATCTTAGCAACTGTCATGTTCTCAATTTGCGTCACCCAAGATGCAAACTATTGATTCTTATTGACTCTCTACGCATAACAAAATAGAGTGTCACGCACGGATCACACACAGTCCTATTTAAGGGACATATGTTTAGAAATAAATGACCACTGAGGTCTAATTCTTCATCCCATAAATCAGTACGGAAGAATTACATCTCTCTAGGTCCTCTTCAATGCATCATCATGCACAAGTTTTGCCAAAATCGTGTATGATTTCCACGCAAGTGAACGTGGTCGTTATTGTCGTGGCAAGTTAACCAAGTTAAATATCGAACACAGGGAAACAATGCGATATCAAGCAAATATTGAATGTCTACCAAGGTGGATAGCTAGGAAAACAAAGAAAGGATCATGTTTTCTATCTACTAAATCAACAAGATATCGTAAATCCTAACTATCACCTCAAAGAAGTGAGCAAGTGAGTGATGTGAGTGCATGGAAGTAATCCTACTATGGTTCCTCTAGTGTCATATCCATCCTAGCATGCAAAAGGTCTCTTGGTGACTTAATCGAGCCAACTAGTGTCTAGATCTCTCTACCACACAAGCTAAGGGCTCTATTGGATGTCTAGATCTCTCTACAACTCCTAACACACCAATTAAGAGGTCTAGGCTAATATGCAATTCTCATTGATCATACAAGCCAAACATCAAACACTTGGTATGCATAAAATTCTTATAGCTCAATTCTCCTTTCATAGCTAACCATATAAGCCATACATTCCAATTAAACATCCCAAGCATTCATACAAGTCATTAATAAGAGAACCAACACATCAAGATCATTAATTCATGCATAGGATTAACAAGACACTAAATTCACCATAGTATTCATACAACCATGCAACAAGGGATTAGCTCATGGCTAATTGGAAATAAAATTAAACAATTAACAGTCTAAACATAATGATTATGAATTAACACGACAAAATTCAAGAGAACTTACCAAATGTAGATGGAATTGAAATACAATCATCAAACTTTGAAATGCTATCTTCTAATCCGGAATGTAAAATATAAAATCGAACCGTAGGAACGTAGAAAATTCAATGGAGATTACAATGGAAAAAACGGATTAAAGATCTAATGGCTAGATCCAAAGATATGGTAGAAAGAAGATTAAAATCTAACTAAGAACCCACAAAGTAACCTCTAATATCTCTCTCTAAAACTACCTAATGATCTATCTAATGAATAATGATCCTTTGAGAATCTGATCCTTGAGTATTTATAGTGCCCACAATGCTTAGTCCAAAGTGCCCTTTATTAAAACGCGCAAAAAGACAAAAACGCCCCTGAAAATCCCAATTTCGCAAAGCCGCACGGTCCTACCCTTGTGGCCGAACAAACCGATTTGTGCGTGCATTCGTGCGGCTCCACCTCGAACGAACCAGAGCCCTTCGCACAAACTGCTTCTTGTGGTCGCACGAACCCGGCTTGATGGCGCAAAGCCGCACGGTCCTACCTTTGACTTCTTCGTTTCCTTTATATCTTGAGTTCTAGAGCTCCGATTGACTCGATTCTTTTTGCGTTCCGACCCTCTCTTCGAACTCTTCGACATGGTATATCATTTGCCTCCATTGGATCAACTCACAATTTCTGAACTTTTACGAACTTGCTCATGTTTTGCCGATTTTGCTCGTTTTCACTACAAAACACAACTTTCTAGCCAAAAAGGGTTAAATGCACAAAGTATAGCATTTTAGGGTCAAATATGAACATAAGCACATCAAAACCATATAGAAATGGATGCAAAAAGATGTAATTATGACCCTAATCACACCTCCAAACTAGATTGTTGCTCATCCTCGAGCAACGAAGCGATAAGATAGGGGAATAATTGTATCAATGAAGCATCAAGTATAAGATCAAATGCCATGAAAGTATCAATCAATGTCAAGCAAGTCTAGAATGCAATCTCATCTAATCATCCATCAACAATGAATCAACAAGCAAGATATCAAATCAATGAGTCAAGATCCTCACAAGATGAGTGTATAGCTCAACCCTCAAGTGTATAGGTTCACTCAATCATCACACCACATACACATACTACCATAAGCTTGGCTCAAGTCTACATTCTCCACCACTTGAAATGACAAATTATTCACACATCAATGAAGACTTTCATAAGGTTGTAGTGTTGGCTCTTTGGTACAGAAGGAACATATGGATAGAAGTGACTAAGTATGATTAGTAAAGCATAGAAAGAATCAAACTAGAAATCATATCTTCATGAAATGTTGCACATACTCTTCATGCTCTTTCAAAATCACACTTTCAAAGATTATTCTTCCCTTTTTTGACAAGTTGTGATCATACTCACAACACAAGTCAACTTGACCAAATTTTCAATAAAAGTCAACCTTATTTCATTTCCTTGCAAGCACTTGCTTTTGAACCTTCTTTTCACTCTACTAATCATAGGGACAAGAGAGTTCCAAAAGGGAAGAAAAATGGCTTAAAGTGTGGTTAGGCAAAGGAAAGGTCTATAGGCACAAAATGGTGAGCAAAGGATAATAATATCAATGGTAGGCTCATATAGCAAAGTAGCTCAATATAGATAAAAAATTGCCTCAAATCATATCATGAGAAATTTTCATCTAATGTAGCCTCAAATAAGACCAAAGCCAAGTTCTAGAGTAACATGTATGTGTGTGAAACGCACATCAAAGAAAATATCATTTTTTCAAGATTGAAACGGGCATAAAAATGGCTCAAATCTCATGGGTAATGGTTGATCAAGTCTCATATCATATCAAAATGCTCAAATCATCCAAGTATCAAGAATTATAGAATCAATAACAAACTAGACAAGACATGAATCAAGAGATAAGTCCACTACATCTAATCATGACTTTCAACTCATCTACACAACCATAAGCATATCTCATGCCTCACTACTCTAAACTAGCAACATCATGGTAAAAATCAACAAGCAAAACAAGGCATCAACATAAGCATATGATCTAAAACATCATAGGAACACTAGAATCATCCTAAACATAGCATTGCAATGAGATTTGCGAAACGAAGACACCCCCCCCCAAACATTTTTGGACCAAGGGTCTAAAAAGTTTGGCAAAGTGGAGAAAAGATCATGTAATGCACAAATAAAAGCACAATACAACAAGAATCAATAATTAAGCTCAAAATAGCAATCCTAATCAATCAAACTAAACCTAAAAATGAAACAAATAAGAAGAGATAAGTGTAAAGACATACCTTGAGTTGGGATTAAGAATAAGAGAGTGAATTGCCACTCACACGAAAGTTTCCTTCTTGGCCGAGTAGGAAGAGAAATCTACTCAAGAAATCCTTCTCAAGCTCACACTTCATGCAAATCTAAAATTTGAAGAACGAACACACCCCCCCAAACTTTTTCGGATCAAGGATCCTAAAAGTTTGGCAAAGAGTGATCAAAATAGGATTTGCAATGAGTGAATGATGAAACAAAGCATATAAGCTCAACTAAACCAAGAAATCAACATATATAACAAGAGGCAACACCCCCAAACTAGGATAAATCACATGCACCAACCAAGGTAAGAGAACACACTACCTCATATGAAGCAAATCAAAACAAATAAGCTATCTAAACTACAAAGCAATCCTAATAAGCAAGAAAAATTTTCAAGGATGGGTTGCCTCCCATCTAGCGCTTGGATTTAACGTCCCCTAGCCGGACGACACCAATGTTAGCTAAATGGCCAAGGATATGTTTCATTCCTCCCATTATACATCAATCTCATAGCATCATGATCAAGGAAACAAGTAGGATTTCTAACCCGAACACCTACTTTCCTTTTCATTTTAGATTTGTAAGCACATGCATATTCCTCTTTTCTCATCACACCATTCCACCCCCGTCTCCTACTAACAAATAAGTTCAAGAGGACTCTTAATTCACTCTTATAATCAATAAGCTCAAGAGGTAAGACAAATTCACAATAAACAACATTGTCAATTAAAGCATAAGTAGAAGAGTCTAAGGGTTTAGAAATGCTTATTTCAATTATAGGCTCCTCTTCTACTTCATTTTGTTATTTTTCTTCTACGAAGCTCATGTCCATGAGTGGACCTTCATCTACCTCTTCTTGATTATTCTCTTTTCCTCCTCTTGAATCATCTCTTTCCTTCTCCTCCATTTCTTGTTCTTTCACTTAATTCCTATCAAATCTAGCAACAGAAGTAGAATCATAAATGTCCATATTAAGAGATTTAGTACGAATAGTGAAAGAAGAAGGGGTATAAGATCCTTTATCATTGTAGTTCAAGATTATCTCGAAGTCTTCCTCATTCAAATCTTGATTCTCTTCAAAAAAATTATCAATTAGATCATATATGTCTTCTTTCTGTTCATCTTTCTCTTTCTCTTCTTTTTCTAGTTCTTCTTCCTTAGACATGTGGGGAGGAGGAGGATAT
Organism: Prunella vulgaris; assembly: GCA_026898435.1. Classification (NCBI taxonomy): domain Eukaryota; kingdom Viridiplantae; phylum Streptophyta; class Magnoliopsida; order Lamiales; family Lamiaceae; genus Prunella; species Prunella vulgaris. The sequence continues at coordinate 18,394 of JAPKLY010000523.1, forward strand.
GAATATGGATATGGGTAGGGAGAGGAATAAGGAAATGAATAATGGTATGGGTGGTGGTAGGATTGTTGAGGTGGTAGTAAATATGGGTAAGGTTGATATGTGTAGCAATTAGGAGGAAATGTATATTGTGGGGAATACGAGTAATGGTTGTATTCGCCCATCTCAATCGAGTGTATTCCTACAAAAATAATCGAGTATCAACACTCACCAAGAATAATCAAAATCAAACAAGAAAAAAAAGAAAAAAAATGTAAACAAACATCAACTAGCTTGACAAAGTAACCGTTTCCCCGGCAACGGCGCCAAAACTTGTTCGCCAAAATCGTGTATGATTTCCACCCAAGTGAACGTGGTCGTTATTGTCGTGGAAAGTTAACCAAGTTAAATATCGAACACAGGGAAACGATGCGACATCAAGCAAGTATTGAGTGTCTACAAAGGTGGATAGCTAGGAAAACAAAGAAAGGATCATGTTTTTTATCTACTAAATCAACAAGATACCGTAAATCCTAACTATCACCTCAAAGAAGTGAGCAAATGAGTGGTGTGAGTGCATGGAAGTAATCCTACTATGGTTCCTCTAGTGTCCTATCCATCCTAGCATGCAAAAGGTCTCTTGGTGTCTTAATCAAGTCAACTAGTGTCTAGATCTCTCTACAACACAAGCTAAGGGCTCTATTGGATGTTTAGATCTCTCTACAACTCCTAACACTCCAATTAAGAGGTCTAGGCTAATATGCAATTCTCATTGATCATACAAGCCAAACATCAAACACTTGGTATGCATAAAATTCTTATAGCTCAATTCTCATTTCATAGCTAATCATATAACCCATACATTCCAATTAAACATTCCAAGAATTCATATAAGTCATTAATAAGAGAACTAACACATCAAGATCATCAATTCATGCATAGGATTAACAAGAGACTAAATTCACCATAGTATTCATACAACCATGCAACAAGGGATTAGCCCATGATTAATTGGAAATGCAAATCAACAATTAACAATCTAAACATCATGATTATGAATTAAAACTATAAAATTCAAGAGAACTTACCAAATATAGATGGAATTGATATACAATCATCAAACCTTGAAATGCTGTCTTCTAATCCGGAATGTGAAATATAAAATCAAACCGTAGGAACATAGGAAATTCAATGGAGATTACAATGGAAAAAATGGATTAAAGATCTAATGGCTAGATCAAAAGATATGGTAGAAAGAAGATTAAAATCTAACTAAGAACCTACTATGTAACCTCTAATCTCTCTCTCTAAAACTACCTAATGATCTAACTAATGAATAATGATCCTTTGAGAATCTGATCCTTGAGTATTTATAGTGCCCACAATGCTTAGTCCAAAGTGCCCTTCATTAAAACGTGCGAAAAGACGAAAACGCTCTTAAAAATCCAAATTTCGAAAAGCCGCACGGTCCTACCCTTGTGGCCGAACGGACCGATTCGTGAGCGTGTTCGTGCGGCTCCACCTTGAACAAACCAGAGCCCTTTGCACGAACTGCTTCTTGTGGTCGCACGAACCCGGCTTGATGGCGCAAAGCCGCACGGCCCTACCCTTGACTTCTTCATTTCCTTCATATCTTGAGTTCTAGAGCTCCGATTGACTCGATTCTTTTTGCGTTGCGACCCTCTCTTCGAACTCTTCGACATGATATATCATTTTCCTCCATTTGATCAACACACAATTTCAAAACTTTTACGAACTTGCTCATCTTTTTCCAATTTTACTCATTTTTCACTACAAAACACAACTTTCTAGCCAAAAAAGGTTAAATGAAAAAAGTATAGCATTTTAGGGTCAAATATGAACATAAGCACATCAAAACCATATAGAAATGGATGCAAAAAGATGCAATTATGACCCTAATCAACTAGTGTAATCCCTTGGTCAAGATAAGCCAATCTGGAATTTACACATCAACCGTTTATCGATGGGTGTTCAAATCTCATCTAGGTTGTGAATTTAGTACTTGTTTCAAGACACTGATAATGTGATCTTGTTGTGAGTTATCCGGGGATCACCCCATTTATCTATAGTGTAACTTGTACTATTATATGAACGGATTGCAATAAATAAATAACATTCATATTTATCTAAAGCACAGTGATAAAAGATTTATTTCAGATTTAGCTCAAAGATTCAGTTTAGTTATACAAAGTAAAAGCATAATTTCTAGTATAACCCTAACAATCTCCCACTTATACTCAAAGTGTGCTTTTAAGTATACTACAACATGTCTATGTACTACACATGTCCTAATAATTTCTCCCACTTATACTCAAAGCAGATTAGCAACACACTTGACTCTCATTCCTTCCACATGTCTCTCGAATGTCGACAGAGGAAGACCCTTTGTGAAAGGGTCAGCTAGATTATCTTCCATTGCGATCTTTGTCACATCTAAGTCTCCTCTCTTAACGATTTTTCGTATAAGATAGTACTTCCTTTCAATGTGTTTGTTGGCTTTATGGGCTTTTGGTTCCCTTGAATTTGCAACTGCTTCGGCATTGTCACAATAGACAGTGATGATGTCGGATAAATCCGGAACTACATCCAAGTCCACTAAGAAGTTCTTGAGCCAAACCGCCTCTTTCACCGCTTCACAAGCAACTACATATTCGACTTCCATGGTAGAATCAGCTATGCATTTTTTCTTAACGCTTCTCCATGTCACAGCTGCACTTCCCAGACAGAACACACTACCCGAGGTAAACTTTCTGGAATCTAAGTCTGATTGGAAATCTGAGTCCGTGTAACCGACGGGGATTAGACTATCTGACTGATAAACTAACATTCTATTTCATGTTCGCTTGAGATATATAAGATGTTTTTAACAGCTGTCCAATGCTCTTTCCCGGGGTTACTTTGATATCTTGCTACCATGCCTACGGCAAAGCAGATACCTGGTCTCGTACACAGCATAGCATACATGAGGCTTCCAACTGCCGAAGCATATGGGATGTCTTTGATGCAATGTATCTCTTCTTGTGTCTTCGGACACATCTCTTTCGATAGATGAATTCCATGTCTAAAAGGTAAAAAACATTTCTTGGAATTCTGCATGCTGAATCGTTTCAAAATAGTATCTATGTATGAAGCTTGCGATAAGCTGATCATTCTTTTCTTGCGATCTCGAGTAATCTTGATCCTTAAGACATGACCGGCTTCCCCTATGTCCTTCATATCAAACAGATTTGATAACCATACCCTCACGTCTAATAACACCGCCACATTGTTTCCAATGAGCAAAATGTCATCTACGTATAGTATCAAGAATACCACGGCAATTCCGACACACTTCTTGTACACACAACTCTCAAATTCATTTTAATCAAAACCATAAGATTTTATTACTTGATCAAAACATTGATTCCAAGCTCGCGATGCTTGCTTAAGTCCGAAGATAGACTTCTTAAGCTTGCATACAAGGTGCTCTTGGCCTTTTTAAATAAAGTCTTTGGGTTGACGCATATAGATTTCTTCTTCAAGACTTCCATTTAGGAAAGTTGTCTTGACATCCATTTGCCAGATCTCAAAATCAAGATGTGTAGTTATCGCCAAGAGAATATAGATGGACTTAAGCATGGCTACCGACGAAAAGGTTTCCTCATAATTGATCCCTTTTTTCTGAGTATATCCTTTCGACACAAGTCTAGCTTTGAAGATCTCAACCTTCCCGTCCAATCCTCTTTTTCTCTTGTAGACCCACTTACATCCAATGGGTTTTACCCCATTGGGTGGCTCAACAAGCTCCCACACCTCATTTTGATCCATAGAACCCATCTTGGCTTCCAATGTGGTTTGCCAAGAATCTGCATCCTTGTCTTTGAGTGCTTCGTCGTATGTCCATGGGTCTAATTCATCTTCCCCGGGGACCAAGTCAGACGACTCTCCCACAAACATGAATCTCTCGAGTTGTCTCACAACCCTCCCACTACGACGAGGCTCTGGTTGTGTTGGTGTGTCGCGTAGTACATCAACTTGTACCTTTGGTATAGGATTAGGCCTTTTATTTCATCTAAGGTAATCTCACTTTTGGGCTTTCTATTGTTCACATAGTCTTCTTCCAAGAACTTAGAATGCGTACTAATTATGATTCTTTGGTCCTTGGGACTATAGAACATACCCCCTTTCACCCCTCTAGGGTATCCTACAAACAATCTCAATTCTGAATGTGGATCCAATTTTCTGGCTTCCTTATCCAACACATATGTCGGGCACCCCCAGATTCTTATGTTTCTCAAACTGGACTTATGCCCGGTCCACAATTCTGTAGGAGTTTTAGGAATTGATTTGGATGGCACCAAGTTTAGAATGTGAGCCACTGTTTCCAAGGCATAGCCCCAAAACGACTTGGGTAACTTCGAATAACTCATCATGGATTTGATCATTTCTAAAACAGTTTTATTTCTTCGTTCCGCAACCCCATTTTATTCAGGGGTACCGGGTACGGTCAATTGGGATACAATCCCTTCACTTGACAAGTAGGTCAAAAATTCATTGCTGAGGTATTCGCCCCCACGATCCGATCGTAGGAACTTGATACTCTTTCCCCTATGTTTCTCGGCCTCGGCTTTGAAAGGTTTCTAATTTTTGCTGCATAAGGTAAACGTACCCGTATCTTGAGTAATCATCCGTAAAAGTTACAAAATACTCAAAACCTCCTATAGATTGAATCGACATTGACCCACAAACGTCAGTGTGAATGATTTCCAACACTTCACTAGCTCTATTCCCCTTGGCCCCGAAGGCTCTCTTGGTCATTTTTCCCTCTAAACAAGATTCACACGTTGGAAATTGCTCAACATGGAGAGACTCCAACGAGCCGTCCACCACCAACCTTTGCATTCTCTTCAGATTAATATGACGAAGTCATAGATGACATAGAAGTGTTCCGTTCACGGTTGAAGAAAATTTGCTTTTGTTAGAAATAGTCGATGTGTTATAAGAAGCATTTTGCGTGTGGTGTGCACTTTTCATAGTATAAAGATTATTCATTAATGTCCTCGAACAGATGAACTCATCGTTTCAAAAAATGACAACCATATTATTAAAAGAAACTGAGTATCCATAAATGTACAATTTAGAAATCGAAATTAAATTCTTCCTAAAACCGGCAACATAATAAACATCCTTTAAAACTAAATTTCTATCTTCAAAAAATAGGTGCACGTCTCCCACTGCGACAGCCGCTACCCTCGTAGCATCGCCCAATGTGATGAGAATCTCATTTGCACTAAGTTGCCGAGTTTTCCGGAACCCCTGTAAAGTGAAACATACATGATCAGTGACTCCCGTATCCACTACCCATGAATGGGAAGCATACGCCGCTAAACAAGTTTCAACAATAAGTGCAAGAGAATTACCTTTCTTCTCGGCCTTCTTTGGCTTGGGAGAGGCCGTCCTCCAATGTCCTTTCTCACCGCAGTTGAAACACTTCCCTTTGGTAGCTTTCTTGACCCCTCCCTTATTAGTTACCTTACTCTTAGCTTGGTTCGGACCTTTGGTCTTTTTCTTCTTCTTCTTCTTCTTCCCACCTTTCGGTGCGGAAGAAATCGGACCGCTTGCCACCAAGATTTAAGTTTTGTGTCCCATGAGTGTCTCTGCCGATACCAAAGCTTGCAAGAGTTGTGCCAACGTGAACTCTTGATTATTCATCATATAGTTCAACTAGAACTGCTCAAAGCTTTTTGGTAGAGAATGGAGAACGAAATCAACTTGCGTTTCCGCATCATATTCCGCTCCAAGTACCTCTAACTTGTTGAGGTAGCCCATCAGTTTGAGAACGTGATCCCTTACGGGCGTTCCCTCCACCATTTTCAGCGATAACATGTCTCGATGGTGATTTGTCTAGTCGTACGATTCTGATGAGTGAACATTTCCTTAAGGTTTAGCATCATATCAGAAACGGATTCTATGTCTTGGTGTTGGTGTTGCAACACATCTGACATTGAAGCCAAGATGGTACACCTAGCCATTTCATTGGATTTTATCCACTCCCTATGATATTCCCTTTCGGTGTTATCCGCATCATCCGTAGGTGTAGAGTGCTTTGGTGTGTCAAGAACCCATTTGTGTTGTTGTGCGGTTAGGACAATAAATAAGTGACGTTTCCAATCAACATAGTTTTCACCTTCCAATTTGTTATCTTTAAGAATCGTAAACAGAGGATTAAAAGGAGATGACATGCTGAATTAAAATAAAACATGCATTGCATCAATACATACATCGATTCGCAAAGATTATCACAAATTTTGATCATGCTTTATATTAAAATCCTAAAAACATATATAGCATAAATCGAACGACATCTTAAAACAGTTCACATAAGTCACGATGAGTGTGGATGTTTATGCAAACACATTTAAGCAAGTTACAAACAAGAACAGTTACAAACTTTTAATTTCAAAAATTAATAGTCGGCTCCCACTTGAACATATAAAATCGGTAGGGACTCCGATGGGGAGTAATAAAATGTTAATTTTATACCTAAGTATTAACCATGATTAAATAAAGGATTATTACCTCGCTTTGAATAAGCCACTCGATGGTAGGGTCAATACCGCAACTAATAATAATCTACAATCATCCTTTTGGGAATTTGTTCATATAAACTTATCTTTTGGCATATCCGATAGGGAGAAAGACGCTTGCCAATACGTAGCCAAAAGACTTCACGAACAAATAAATCATAGAGGCCAAATAATTCAATATTATTATCTAGAATAAAATACCAAATTATATTTAAAACATACTTAGTAATTTTCAGAGTTGAGATTTTTCATCACGATATTCATGCAATTAAATATTTTATCAAATTTAATAAATAAAGCATGCATCAAAACAAATTAAACAAATTGACACATTATATCCAATTGCCATGGTTTATTTCTCGTTTTGACTACGAGATATCGTAATCACCGTTCGTCTTCAAGCTTTATCGTCCATCTCGATTAAGCTCCCACTCAACCGTAACAAAATTACAACAACTTTGTCTCCAAACTTTAAAATATCAGTTCTTCGTCTTGGATATTGTTTACAATTTATTTACGAAAAATAAATAAACCTATCGTCTAGACTAGTCTATTACAAAAAAATATTCTAGTCTACCCGTGGATTTTCTCACGGGAAAAATGATCCGAACGAATCGGATTTTAAAACCGCATCATCATACATGCATGCATAAAAATATTAAATACCATGACAATTGGATACCTGCAAAAAGGATCTAGCAATTCTACTATCCAATTTTTAAAATTTAATATTAAACATTTAAATTATAATTTAACGTATAGAGCCCGAAACTGGCTATGATACCATTGTTGGGGGATTAAACGTGGATCTATGCAGGATTTACACTAAATACAAATTTAAGCCCACAATTAATATCATGATTTAAATATAATTAAATGAAATAATTGTATACCAAACAACAGGCTTTGCATGCAAAACATATTAAAATATAAAATCACATAAAGTCCTAAACATGCGGAACTAAGTGATTTAGTGAATTATACCTCTTGATGAAAAGACAGTTTCTGAGACAAAAGGCGTCCATATTGAGATCTTTCACAAGGTGGTTAAGATCAAAAGGCGTCCTTCTTGAGACCCTTAACTTTTAACAACGATCAACTCAAAAGCCTTCTCAAGTATTCCCTCGTCCTTACTCGTACACCCGGTGGGAGGCCACATGAATAATTTCAACACAAGAAAAAAGAATAATTTTGTTGCCCAATACTCTGTGATTTTCGAAAATCACTTCACAATTATGAAATTGAATAGAAGTCTTGTATCATCTCATATTTATAATGAGATTACAAGATCTTGAATATCTAATATTTCGAATCTTGATTATAATGAATATCAAATATTCTAATCTTGATAATCTTGAATATTAAATATTCAATTCTTGATATTTCTTTCTTTCATAATTTTCGTAAAAATACTATATATATATTTAATTCCATGAGATCTTGATTTTATTAGATATTCTTGTATCCAAGATACATATCTATTTTTCATAAAATCTCTAACTAATTTAATATTAAGATTGGACCTTCTAATGGACCTTGAATTCTAACATTGAGCCCAATGTCATTCAACCCATTAACATTAATCTCACTCTACTATAGGATTAATGTTGCACTATCCATCTTAACCCATATTACAATCATATGGTTGTTGATGTAATTTTCATAAACGCGATTATGTGGCTATAATAACATCGATTACACCAACAATATGCTGAAATAGACAATTATGCGAGGTTTTATGAGTAAGCAGGTAGGTCATTTTTATAAGCTCGTCGTTCGAGCAGAACTTCATTAGGGTAAAAATTTTATATCCTTTATTCGTATGAATTCGGTTACATTATATAGGAAATACAAGCTGCTGGATCGTCACCAGCCTGCTTCATCATAAGCTCCTGATCAGCAGCCTGCTTCAGTAGAAGCTACTGAACAGCTACCTACTTCACTATAAGATGCTGACTCGTCACCAGCTTAACAACTGTTGACTAGTCAGAGCTTTCTTCGATCTGGTTCTTTCTTCGTGCTTGATCAATTCTCTTGGACACATCAATCTGAACTTGGTTAATTACTTACTTAAGCACGCACGTCGATTTTTTCATTAACAGTTGCCCCTAGCCTAATGTTTGTTTGAATTGTTGGATGAATAACGAGCATCAGGCTATCTGGATCTTCGCAAGATTTCTCAAGTGCTAGGAAGTAGACTGAGCTTGAATTGATATGTCTTCCACTTTGTTGGCTTCTTTGTGCTTGTATTTACTTGCATTTATGCATAGATGCATCAGATATGGCTTCGCAGGATTCTATAACCGTGTAACGAATACATAGAAGGACGCTACAGGCCTCATTAAAAACCTCACCGTAAACCACCCTTGTGGATAAACCGGTCGTAGGGAAAAAAAAGTATCGTGCAATCCTCCCAGATACCCGAAGGCTGTTTGAATGCCTGCGTTCGTTGCTTCATTCACGCGGGTTGAGTGAACATTGTCTTCTTGTATTTCTTTGTACCTGCAAGTAGATACATTTGCAGCTTTTCGATCTTTCTGGAGACCCTTCGTGTTTTGCTGGAGTATTCAATGTATGATTTCTTGGCGAGCGCTTCCGCTTGGTCGCTTTGCGACTTTCGTTGTAGTATTGGGCCCTGCTTCTTTCATACTGATGGATGAGATTTAGTCATCCGATCAGGATGCTCTTGATAGCTGAGATATCACCATTTACTTTGGTCGAAGGATGGATTACTCCTGCCGCTGGTGAATGTGCCCCCAACTGTTTAGGCTTGTTTGGGTTAACATTCTTGTATTGTTCGCCTGGTGTCTGAAGTATTGTAGACATCAGTTTTGTCTCCTTTTGTGGCTCCTTTTACTCATCCGATCAGGATGCTCTCGATGTTCTTGTTTTATTTTTTTACGAACTCTAATGAAATGTCATTTATGTCTAATCGTTATATATCGCCTTTCACATCTATGGGTCTTTAATTCACTTCGCTTCGCCTCTTTATGGGTAGGAAACGAATAAGACACTCGTGTGTAAATGGGCCATCAGGAAGCATTCACTTCGCCCGCGGGAGCGTATTTGTGTCCCTTTGGCGGGCATGAAGCATCGTCCCTGTATTACCGGGTGCATCCACTTTGCTATCCTTCGGAGCGTATATAACGTCCTCTGAAGGAGCATCTCTGATGCACACTCAGGTCCTTCGTATATGGTCTTTTGGGGCTTCACGCGCGGTTCTTATTCGGGAGTAATTAGGTGTTTTAACGCCGTAACCTTTCAACCAAAGAAGAGCGTTGGCATGCTTGTGCTCTAACTGTTGCAGGACGTATTGGTATTGTGCAATATCATTTTGTCACTGCACGAGGAGCGTGCTCGACAAGCAGAGCTGTAGCTCCACCCGGAGCGCATTTTGGCTCTCTGTAGCCACGTAAAGTTAGGCGATTTCAATTAGACTGTGACCCCTTAAAAGAGGCCGTCTATAATATTCATTATTTGTTCTGAAACAAAATGCACATCGTGAGCATCCTGATCTTGAGTTGCCTTCTTGAGTCAGACCACCAGCTAACTGCTCTTTATCAATCTGGCCAAAGCTTCCTTTGCTCGATGCTTGTGATCAGTATGAATTCAAGCTTTCTTCTTTTTGATGATTTTGTGTATCAGGGTCTGCCCCCTCCCCCCCCCACTATAGTATTGGGGTCTCAATGGTTTCACGCTCGCATACCTGTTCGTCGTCTTTGATCTACCTGTCTCCTGGTAATTTATTATTTTCTCGTTGTAGATCAAGGCGTTACAGTTGCCATTCCTCCAGAATTCAATACTTTCTGTCAGGGAGTAATGGCTCTTGGTACCGGACTAAACAAACGCAAGATGGACCCTGCCGTCTAAAATGGTGGTGTTGCGGAAGAAGAGATGAGCTCAAATCCCAGCACCACCGAAGCCTGCGTCTGGCCCGGTTGCTCCTGCTGTTGCATCTGTTGCTCAGAAAAATCCGCTGAGAAAATCAAAGCAACAGAGGAAAGATGGTGGCACTTCTGTTGGTGCCACTGCTCTTTATCAACATTGCTTCCTGCCTCCCATTCAACTGTTGATTGTGATATATGATCAGGAATTGAATGATTTGAAATGTTCTGGGGTACTGTCGACCTGTATTGTTGATGAAGAATAGTATATTCCCCTTCAAGAAGGATTATTGCTTCAAGAAGGTGCATCATCGTCAATATAGGTGGGTTGGACATCACCTATGAAGACGAGGTAATCGTGCCTTTAAGAAGGATTGTTATTTCGAGATGGAACATCGCCTATGTAGGCGGAATCATGCCTCTGAGAGGCGCATCGCGGCATCGTCTATAAAGACGGAATAATCATGCCTTCAAGAAGGATCATCGCTTCGAGAAGGCGCATCACCTATATAGGCGGAATCATGCCTCTGGGAGGCGCATCGCCTATGTAGGTGGCATCGTCAATATAGCGGAATGGACATCACGAATAAAGACGGAATACTCGAGTCTTTGCCTATAAAGGCAGAATTGTCATGCCCCCAAGAAGGATTATTGCTTTTGGGAAGCGCATCGCCTATATGGGCGGCATCATCAATATAGGCTAGATATCATTGCCTATAGAGATGGAATAATCGAATGAATTAATGCTCTGAGGCATCTGGTGGGGGCAGTTCTCTCTTTTGGGCAGATGCCTCGAGAATTTTACCTGGTGATATATTTGTGATCTTTCTTTCTTAATGTTTTAGGAAGTGATGACGTTGTTCTAAGGCCTTTATCGAAATAATGTTGATAAAGGCTACTTTCCTCGATGGATATATCTTCCAGTATGTGCCGGTTCCTCCAAATTGTTTGCCGATGTCTGATATTTCTGGTGGAATCAGCATATATCTTCTGTGTTGAGTTGCTGGCAGCTTGTGATGTAGATGATTGCTTTGGAGTGAATAAAGATATGAATGTGTCATCTACCAAAGCATAGCTTGAGAAGATGAAAACTCTATTTATCCGGAGATAGTTGGAGTTTTCTTCACAGAGTGTGATGACTGGCAATCCTTTAAAAGAAATGCTTGAGATTGGCTTGCCATTCCATGCAGTTGCTGGTGTAGTATTCAATGTTATGATGATACGCATAATATCTTTGCGTGTTAGATCATCGTGCTGGAAGGCATACGCTTCTTGATTTGTTGTCAAATTTTTTATTGGCGTTGCGTGCTTTCAAATAAGCTCGTCGACGTTTACATTCCAATCTGGGTTTGAAATCTTGGCTGAGAAGGCACTCGTTCGGTCTTTTGCCATTGAGGTGTCTTTCAGGCGCTGATTCTGCCAGGACTGTTGTGTCTTGATTATGTTTTGCTCTTTGTACGTTTTCTGAATGTTCGACCTCCATTGGTACTACTTCATCTCGCGAAGTAGCCAACGTCTTGGGTCCCAGTTCAGTTCATATGAGAGAACTTTCAAAAAACATTTCGCATAATTCTGCAACACAGGAATTTTGCATGTTGTTAATGGCATGTATGGCAGATTATTTTTTCATTTATCTTTTATAAAGGATAAACAGAATATGTGACGAAAACTTCCTCGGTATCAGAGTTGATAAATTAGGCAATTCGTGGCCTTCTCGCTGGGGATAATTCTCAGTCTTCATAAAATCTTTGCTATTTCCGCAACCAGTCTTGGAATTCATCTGTGTTGTGGTTGATATTCTTGATGGCATGCGTAGCACTTATTGGGATTCATCTTGCTGTTGGGTTTAGAACAAGGACAGTGGGCACAATACTTCATATATCGACTTGTTATCGAGCAACTTCTCGACTTCCACTGTCAGTGCCTCTTACTTTACCGGGCCAAAATTCTATTTTTTGCTTTGATAGGTGTTAACTCTTCCCTCAGTGTAGCGTGCTTTCGCTTTTCTTTCAACCTTGGATCTAGACCAGATCCGTCAATGTTCTGTTTGTCTTCAATCTCCATCGGTTCACAATCGAGCCTAGGTTAGAAATCTTGGCTGAGTAGGCATTCGTCTGGGCATTCAACTTCGACGTGCCTTTCAGGCTCTGACTCCACTAGGACAGGTACAACAGGATAGTGTACACTCTTTGGTACGTGGTCTGGGTTATCGACCTCCATTGGTTCCGCTTCAACTTGGGTAGCATCCAATATCTCATGTCCCAGATCTGTACATATGGGAGGACTTTCAATCATGTGTACATAAGTTACCGATGGCGCATTTTGAAGTAAACATTCTCGGGCTTTCTTTTGATCACCCTTTATTGTGCCGGCTCCATTTGGTGTCAGGAATTTTAGACAATAGCAGTAAGTTGGCAAAAAGTCCTCTGCTACTGATGATATTGTAAACTTGTTTAACTGGGATGTTGTGCGTCTGATCCGATGATTGTCCTCTTCCTCCTCCCCACTCGAAGTTTGATGTATTTTGTAATCAAACGTCGAGGGTTCTGGTAGCTTTGTGTCATCTCTGCTTTTCCGCTGTCGGGCCAATGTATCTGCATGTCTGTTTGGTCGGACTTGGGATATAATTAGCTGGGAATCTCCGAAAATTTGAAGTTTAGTTGCCCCCACAGATAATGATAACTTAAGTCCGACTATCAATGTTTCATACTCGGTCTTGCTGTTTGTAGCTGTAAAGTCGAATCTGATTGTCGAAGTGAAGACTTGTCTATCACAAGCTCCTGTTGTTGTGCTTGTTGATGATTCGTCTATGTAGAGGTGCTATGGGACCTTTACGCCCCCTCGTCGGATCTTGTGGGAAAGTTAGCTCGACGATGAAATCGGCAAGCGTTTGTCACTTCATCGCTGTTTGGGGTGCGTAGGTTATTCCGTATTGGCTGACCTCTGTTGACTATTTCAACAAGTGTCTTGCAATGTCCGGCCGATGTAGTATTTGCTTCGATAGGAATGTTGTCAACACTTGCATTAAGTTGCGTCGGATGCCTCCCTTGATATCATTGGATCAGTATGTTGGGAGAATCTGATCTCCAGCCTACATTGTCTTCAGGTTCAGGTGGAGGCCCCGATAAGTAGCGCTCCAATGTCATTTTTCTTTCTTGACATTTTGATTAACCCATCTTATATCCTTTCATTCTTCTATTTTCCCAGATCAAGGTGTTGTAGTTGTTCGGAGTCTGATTCTCCCTTGTTTAGCTTTATCGTCGATGTTGGACTTCTTCTTGAATGGATGCTTCTAGGATAATAGGAGATTGAGGTGATGTTGGTGATAATTTTGCTTGTAGGTCTCCGTTTGCTCTTTTCATCTTTAGAGGATCTATTCTCAGGAAGCTGTTCATGATCCAATCGTCTTAAGGAAGAAGATTCATTCAGTCGTTTGCTCTGAATAAATACTCCAAATTTTTGTTGCAATCGATTTGCTTTTTGAGGATCTAGCTTCTTCACCATCAGTTGCCTTGATCTGTCTTGGACGGATCATCGTTCTATAATGTCACTCCATGATGAGTTGTATATTGATTCCTCCGTGTTCTTCAATTGCATTTGCTCTTCTCCATCTGCTTGAGAAATATGGGCCAGAGCTTTTGATCTGGAGCTCTGGGCACTTCTTCTTGAATAAGGTTCGCCAGTCGATGCTTTTGAGTGAAGCACGATGCTTCGGATCAGAACTTCCTTTATACAGGTTTGTTGCCGGGTATTGGATCTTCAGCTGGATCTGTGCCGAAAGAATCGATAGTGACAATGGGATTTGTAGGGTTGAATCGTCCTCCGGGCGTAGTGATACCTTGGTCTGTAGGTCTTTAATTGTCTTCTTCATAGACAGCAAGATTCCGTCTGAAGTCTCTCCGCTCGGACGTGGAGGACGTTCCTCTCGCTTAAAGCGAGTGGAGCCAGACACTCGGTCGCTTGGGTGTGACTTCGTAGGAATCTTGTTGGCTTTCTGAGCACCTTCAGGGTCTAACCTTTCCATTACTGGCCAATGTAGTCGTTCACGAACTGACGGTTGCTTTCCCTTGATCTGTTTCTTCCTTTGCTCACTATCAGCTTCATTCTTCTAGTTGACGCTGAACAGTTCGTTCATAGACAGGTTCTGGTTGAGGTCGTATCTCAGATGGACCTGTTGCTCTCTGTTGTTGTTACTGTAACATTTTAGATAGCTGGAACACCAGTGTTCTCCAACTGTTACCTGTTTGTTGTAGCATTATGGATTGGCGTTGACTGCTCTGGTGCAGGTGCTCTCTGAATTGGATAATTATCATTCCTTCCATGAGATGTTACATGAGGTTGAGACACTTCACGAGATATTCTACGTAATGTCAGCTGCTTTCTGGTGAGCGAGCGAGCAGGCGAGCAAGTGAGCAGGTGAGCGGGCGAGCAGGTGAGCAGGTGGTGTAACTTCTTCTTTAGGAGGCGAACAGTGAGGTCTTCTTCAGGCTAACAACTCCAAGGATTTCTTCAGGCAAACAGGCGACCAGCTAGTGTAATTCTTCGCGGGCAAGACCGCTAATTTTTTGTTTTTGAATTCTTCGAGTTATGAGCGAAGGTCTTCAAGGATGATTGGAAATTCTTTTGGAAATATATCAGCAACTTCTTTGCAAGGAATATATTCTTCGACATGAAACTGGAATTAATCTTCAAGGCCGCCAATTTTCTACAATTCTCGAACTGTGATTGATCTTCGTTGCCAAGGCTTCACTTCTTGAATTTAATTGCTTTAGTAAGCAATTCTTCTTCTCTTGCTCCGTCGCTTGAATAAATTGTTTTAGTAAGCAATTCAGTTCTTCTGGATTTTAATTGCTTTAGGAAGCAATTTTTTTTGCTCTGGGAATTTAATTACTTTAAGAAATAATTATTTTCGCTGGTAATTTAAATGTTTTAAGAAACAATTTATTCCTCTGGAATTTACTTACTTTAAGATGCAATTTTTCCTCTAGAATTTAATTGTTTAAAAACAGTTGTTTCCAAATAAAATTTAATTATTTAAAAGAGTAATTGTTATTCCTTAAATTAATCATGGAAATAATATTCGTTGGGCCAATAAATATTAGACTTAATCAAATTGGGTTCAAATAAATTAATCAACCCAATGATTTAATTAAATTAAATCATAGGCCCAACTTTGAACTTTTAATAGCCCAAATGAATATCTTCAGCATAATAACTTCAAGTAATGGACTTGGTCCATCTTGGCGACTACACCTCCGTTTTCAAGCAACTGCTTCTCTTTCTTTTTCTTTTCATTTCGTTTTTTTTTTAATAGCCGTAATAATACAAGCTGGCAGCTCTGAAGCCTCCTTTTATAAACAAATTCTCCAGCGAACAGCCTTCGCATACGAGGAGCCTTCTTATTGTGCAATTATAATTTCTTGATAAGGTGTAGCTGGCCCTTCCTTAATCTTGCAGCTGAAATTAGGTAAATAGGCCCATAGGAATTTATTAGGCCCAATCTATATTGACCCAATCAAATAACCAACTTTCGTGTAAATATAGAAAACTCGGAGTTAAGTATGCCAAGGTCGGTTATTTGAATTGGAAGACTTGGTCAACCCACTATTATAGTGGGTATTCAGCATATTAATAGGGATTATTCCAACAGGAACTTGATGGATTATTCCAACAGCAGTTATCAACTTCATCCTGAAGAATGGTGCGCGCAACACTACGTTAGGAGTAACAATGGCCCTCGCAATCCATGAACATTAAGGTCTCACTTGGCGAATAGATATATGCGCAAGCTAAGGAGCGAGAATGGCTTACGCAGGCGAGCAGGGGCGATCATCGCTTTATGTGCGGACAACTCGTGTGCGCGAACAAATAAGTATGCCAATACCGGCGAGCAGTTGTGCCGGCGAATAACCTTCGCGGGCGAGCAGCCGTCGCGGGTAAGCGGCCGTCGAGGACGAGCGGCCGTCGCGGGCGAGCAATCGTCACGGCAAGCAGCAGTGGCGGCGAGCAGGAATGGTCGGCGAACATTTTCAGCGGCGAAGAACTCCTTATACATCTTAGGCAAACAACTCCACTCGGTGAATATCTTCGGGTATTTCCGTGGCCAACTCCGGCGATCAGCTTTGAGGGCGAACAGCATTTCATAAAAATTGAAGAGGCGAACAGCCGACTTGAGTTCTAGACGAGCAGCTTCCTCGGCCGCGAACAGGTCCGTATCTTGTTTAGGCGAGCAACCGTGCCGAGCAACTCCCGTTGGCGTTTAGGCGAACAGGTTATGCGGACGGCGGCGAGCAGCCCGCGTGGCGAGCAGGTTGCATGGCTAGCATCTCATGTGGGCGATCAGGTGAGCTTCGGCAGGGGAACAGCTCTCGCGATGAGCGGGTCCGTGCGCGAGCAGCTCCGCAGGTGAGCAGCCCCGAAGGCGTGCATCCCGGCAGGCGAACAGCTCTGCAGGCGTGCAGCTCGTTGCGTCGAAGAGCTGTTGCGGCGACCAGCTCCCTTCGGCGAACGGCGAACAACTTCTTGCGGGTTTCGGGCGATCAGCTCTTCTTTGCGCGAACAGGCGAGCAGTAAATGGAGAGCGAGTAGTCCGTGAATCTTTAACGGCGAACAGCTTCTAAAATGAACAAGCGGCACCCATAAGTCGACTAGCAAGAAAGCATCTGGAATTCTCGGACCATTGGACCTTTGTCACCGACTCCATTTGACCACCGCCTCCTTTTGACCACCGACTCCTTTCGGCCACCGACGAGTACACTCAACCTTTTTTTGTTTTGTTTGAGTAATCGGGTTGCTTGCTTGGGGAATACAGTCTGTTTATGCAATTTGCTTCTTCTATGAGGAATACAAGCAATCTTGAAAGAGTTTTCTTCTTCCAGTGCTACGAGTGAACTTGGACGCGAGCGATTGACAAAATAAGCGGCCGAAATCTGCAAACAAGACCGATTGACTAAGCGCAAAGGTCAATTCTCCGGCGGCATGAGTG
Organism: Prunella vulgaris; assembly: GCA_026898435.1. NCBI lineage: Eukaryota > Viridiplantae > Streptophyta > Magnoliopsida > Lamiales > Lamiaceae > Prunella > Prunella vulgaris. Next base: position 35,826 of record JAPKLY010000523.1, read on the forward strand.
TCGAGAGAGAACGATTTCTTCAGATTGCATAGACAATTTTTTAAAAATTATCAACGCCTCCTCCAGTCATGCATCACGAACCATCTTCATCAGCATCTCGCCGGCGACAACTTTAGTTTATTTTTTGAAATCCTCTAGCCTTGTATAATCTTGAAATCTGAGGTTTGGACACTTCTAGCACCAAACTGTTGATGTAATTTTCGTAAACGCGATTATGTGACTATAATAACATCGATTACACCAACAATATGCTGAAATAAACAATTATGCAAAGTTTTATGAGTAAGCAGGTAAGTCGTTTATATAATCTCGTCGTTCGAGCAGAACTTCGTTAGGGTAAAAATTTTGTATCCTTTATTCGTATGAATTTGGTTACATTATATAGGAAATACAAGCTGTTGGATCGTCACCAGTCTGCTTCATCATAAGGTGCTGATCAGCAGTCTGCTTCACTAGTAGTTGTTGAACAGCTACCTACTTCACTACAAGCTGCTGACTCGTCACCAGCTTAACAATTGTTGACTCGTCAGAGCGTTCTTCAATTTGGTTCTTTTTTTCGTGCTTGATCAATTCTCTTGGACACGCCAATCCGGACTTGGTTAATTACTTCCTTAAGCACGCACGTTGATTATTTCATTAACAATGGCTCCCGGTCTTTATTTCCCGTATTTAAGATTCTCTTGTCCGTTAATTAATCAAGTCGCTGAACGCTTTAATTAATTTAACATCTTAACCTTGAAGCAAGGACAACTCTTCTTTATCATCATACCGGAAACAAATTCCACTTTCAAGATTTAATATGACGAACATTTAGAGCCCACCAAGGGGACTAATCATGCAAGACTCTCCAAGCACACGTTCCTCTATATTAAATCTTAGCAATTGTCATGTTCTCAATGACGTCACCTAAGATGCAAACTATTGAGTCTTATTGACTCCCTACCCATAACAAAATAAAGTGACACGCACGGATCACACACAGTCCTATTTAAGGGACAAAGGTTTAGAAATAAACGACCGCTAAGGTCTAATTCTTCATCCCATAAATCAGTATGGAAGAATTACCTCTCTATAGGTCCTCTTCAATGCATCATCATGCACTTGTGTAATCCCTTAGTCAAGATAAGCCAATCTGAAATTTACACATCAACCGTTTACCAATGAATGTTCAAATCCCATCTAGGTTGTGAGTTTAGTACTTTTTACAAGACACTGATAATGTGATCTTGCTGTGAGTTATCCGTAGATCACCACATTTATCTATAGTATAACTTGTACTATTATATGAACGGATTGCAATAAATAAATATCATTCATATTTATCTAAACCACAGTGATAAAAGATTTATTTCAGATAAAGCTCAAAGATTTAGTTTAGTTATACAAAGTAAAAGCATACTTTCTAGTATAACCCTAACACAACCATGATGCTCATCCTAAACAAACCATCGCGGAGATATCCACGTCCTAAATACACCGAATACTTGTTAAGAATAGCCCTATTCGACTCGAATACAATTTTAAAATTATTCTTTACTACCACAATTCCAGAGATCAGATTCTTGCATATGTGTGTTGCCAAAATCATGTAAGCTTTCACACAAGTGTACGTGGACGTTGTTGTGGTGGCAAGTTAACCAAGTAATAAAAATATCGAACACAGGGAAACGATGCGATATCAAGCAAGGATTGAATGTCTACAAAGGTTAATAGCTAGGAAAGCAAGAAAAAGGGTCTTGGTTTCTATCCTACTATGATTCATCTAGTATGTGTGTGTGAGAAGTGCATTGGAGTAATCCTACTGTGGTTCACCTAGTATCATATCCATCCTAGCATGCAAAAGGTCCCTTGATGTCTTAATCAAGCTATGACTCTAACTAGTGTGTAGATCTCTCTAACAACACAAGCTAAAAGGCTCTATCAAGTTCCTAGATATCTCTACAACACCCAATACACCTATTGAGAGGTCTTAGCTTCTAAGCAATTCTCATTTACATAAAAGCATTAATACAAACACTTGGCATGCACAAAATTCAATTAAGAGATTCAATGAATTAACTCAATTCTCATGTGTTTCTAACTCACATAGGCTCTAAATATCCAATTGATTACACCAAGCATTCAAATAAATCATCAAATTAGAGAATTAATCCATCAAGATCACTTAATCATGCCTAGGATTAATAGAGCACTAAATTAAACCATAATAATCATACACCAATGCAACTAGAAATTAGCTCATGGCTAATTGGGATTCCAATTCAACAATTAAGCAAGTAAACATCATGATTAATACTAAATTGCAAGAAAATTACAAGAGTCTTACCAATTACAATGGAATTGAAATACTACTCTTCTACCTTGATTAGCTATCTTGTGATCCAAAACTCCAAATGCAAAAACGAACCGTAGAAATGTAGCTATCAACGATACTAATCTAATGGAATAAACGGATCAGCGATCTAACGGATGGATTGCAAGAATTTGTAGAGAGAAGTATGAAGATTAGCATAAACCCACTAAGTAACTACCTAATCTCTCTCTAAAACTTCTTAAGAAAATGGAATGAATGAAAAGTCCCTCCAAAATCTGATACATGATGTATTTATAGTGCACATAATGCTAAGACTCATTTGCCCTTCATAGCGCGAAAAGACGATGTTGCCCTTAATTGTATAAAAAATCGTACTGACGTGCGAGCATTGTTAGGGTCTGTTGATGTTGACAAAAAATGTTATGCAATGTATTGCCATCATTTTAGACAACTTTAGAATTCGTCCTTTCTACTAACTTTCCTAATGATTTTTCCATGTTATGTTATTTGTCTAGACATGGCAGTTGAAGACGTGAAGATCCCAGAAGGTTCTAGAACGTCAGGCGGTTCCATTGCTTGAGTAGAGAGATACCCACTAACTTGGAGGTTATCATTATGGGCGGTTATTTTGAAGCCCACTACTTGGCTTCATAATGGAGTGGAGAGCTCATTATTCACGTTTATAAATAGAGCACCACTTCATCATTTCAAAGCATGACCGAAAAGTATAATTCAGAGTTGAACGGATCATGTGTCATTCACTAGATTCTAGATTATACACGGTTCATCAGAATGTTGGGAGCATTAGTCTCGGCATTGTTTACAACATTCATTGTTGGATCTAACAATCCGTTCGGCTGAACGTAGATGTGTTAGGTTTTGTTTAGGTCTATTTTTATAGGTCTTGTTTGGATCCTTGTGTGATCTTGTGTAGGTCTTGCGCGGCCTTGAATTTTGGTTTCTTGTGTAAACCTTATTTTTGTGTCACTACAAGTTATAGTGAAGTTTCTCTGCTAGTGAGGCAGCATAGTCTATACATTTTGTATAGCCTATGAAAATTGTGATATCCCTTTGCAGAAGTGTGCGTTTAAGTCTTCCGCTGTGTAGTGTTATCATTTATGTTGTCGACATTTTTAACAATACTTCTCTAAAACATTTTCAATCACACGCACCAGCACCTTCAAGTGGTATCAAAGCCACAAACTAGACACATTTTGTTTAAGATCCTGTGTTTGTGTATTTTTGCAATGGAATATCCATTAACTCCCGCACTGAAACCTCCTATCTTAGATGGATCCAATTATTCATATTGGAAACCAAAGATGAGGATGTATATCAAGTCTCTTGATGAAAGAGCATGGAGGAGTGTACTACATGGTTGGACTCAGCCTCTACTTCCAGCCGATGATGATAATGAAGCCCGTGTCAAACGAGAAATCGATTGGACAAATGATGAGGTAACAGTTGCTAACTACAATTCGAAAGCCCTTAATGCAATATTTACATCAACTGATGTATCTATGTTTAAGATTATTTCGAATTGTGTGTCAGTAAAAGATGCTTGGGACCGTTTGCAAGAACATTGCGAAGGTTCTGAGAGTGTTCGTAAAACTAAGCTTAGAATGTTAGGTATAAAATTTGAAAATCTTAAAATGAAAGATCATGAGGATATATCTTCATATAGTGAAAGGATCACTGAGATTTCTAATGAATCACATTCATTGGGTGAACCTATCTCTAATACAAGATTAGTCCATAAGGTTTTAAGAACCGTACCAAAACGTTTTGATGCAAAAATTTGTGCTATTGAAGAAGCCAAAAACACTGATCTTATAAGTCTTAATGAATTGATTAGTATTTTAAAAACTTATGAGATGAATTTTGAGCAAAGAGATGTAGTTAATTCTGATAAAAAGGTTGTTGCTTTGAAAAATGATGCTTCTAGTTCTAAAAACATTTCTTTTGTTACTGAAGTTGATTCGGATGATGAATGTTATGAAATATGTTCCGACACTTCCGACAACATATCTTTATTAACCAAGCAGTTCAATTCATTTTTGAAAAATAGAGCTAATAGGTTAAAAGCAAATGTTCAGAATATGAATCAAGGTACTTCTACTCCTAAAATGTTTGAAAAGAAAGAAAGGTTTGATAGATCAAAACAGTTTAATAGGAGTAATAAACCTAAATTCGATCCCGAGTATAGAAAGAATGTTAGGTGTGATGCATGTACTGGATATGGTCATTATGCTAATGAATGTGCTAACACCTTGCTTAGAAAGAAATTGAATTTTAATACTACCTTGAGTGATGATTCTGATAATGAACCTGACATTAAGAAAAATGATGAATTTGCTTTCTCTTGCTAGAATTCTTTTTGATGATACAAATGATGATTTACTGGATGATTTTGAGTCTGATGTTGAAACAAATGTGCCAACATTTGTGACAACATCAAACAAAATCAGTCCAGATGAAAGTTGTCTAATGAGTTCTTTTTCCAGAGATGAATATTTCAGGTGAAGAACAGGTTGATATTCAACAAATCATCAAAGAGAATGATGACTTAAAGCATTCAGTAGCAAAATTGGAAGTATTGCTTACTAAAAAGAATCTAGAAATATGCAACATGAAAAAATAACTAGAAAGCACAACCTTAAGCTTCAAAAAGTTTACCAAAGGTGCAGAAAAATTACAAGATACATTGATAACTTCGAATGTAGGTAAAGAAGGTATTGGGTATGATTCTAACTCTACAAAAATCGTGCAAAATGATTTGCCCATAAAATTTGTTAAGGCAAGAGATAGTAAATCTGTTACTTCTCATCCTAGAGATTTTGTATGTCATTTTTGTCATGAGAAGGGTCATATTCGTCCTTACTGTTTTAAATACAAGGAATGTAAAATGTCTTGTAATATGTTGCCTGGTAAAACACAACATATTCAACAACATGATCATGAAAAAGTCTGTGAGTCTGATATGAAATGTAATGTTGTTTATACCTCCTTAAAAGCATGCATTCCTGGTCTATGGTATTTTGATAGTGGATGTTCTAGACATATGACTGGTGATATTAAATTTCTTACAAATTATAAAATGCATGATGGTGCATAGACATATGGGTAGTGCTCTTCAAGCTGAAAAATTTCAAAATTAACCTCCAATTCACATCTCAATAAATTAGACCTCATTTTTCATATCATTTATGCCTTATATTAATTATTGCCTAAGTTTATTCATTTGTTTGCATTAGATTGGAAAAGGTATTATTTGTTTACTTGTGTTGTATCACTTCATCTCCTTCCTTTCATTTAATGTTTGATTATTTTAATATTATTTTCCTCTCTGATTTGATTAGATGGCTACGACCGAAAGCCCTGCATCTTCACAATCATCACATTCAAATTCAACATCCCAAGACACCTCTCTGAAAATACTTGCTTCCATGGCTACCTCACCAAAAACACAAAATACTATTGAAAATACCTAGGCATCGGCACCAACATCGCCGTCGATTACCATTGGCTCGATGGAAGTACCGATTCCTGCTGCCCCTCAAACTCTTACCTTCACAAATCCTCTCTCAATCGAAGCCGAAATGGTTCCTTCTTCTTCCATAATACCTACGGTTCCTAAAACTTCAAAACCCACACCAAAGGAACCGGAAACATGTCCAATTGAAATTAAACTTCTAGCGGACGCGACGATGGATGATATAGTTGCTGCCTACAACCAACTCTGCCTTCAAACGACTACACATGTAATCATTGTGGGGGAGAGTGTGATTGACTTGGAACCAGTGAGAAGAATGGCGCACCCAGAAGACTTTGTCGATGAACAAGCATCAGAGAGAGAAACTGACTCGGACAGTGGGTCCGGCGACTCTGAGGGCTCCAGCGAATCTCTCCAACTGGGAGAACGGCTCCAAAAAGTTCGTAGTTGTGTCCGTGGAAAGTCTACAGCTCCTGGTGGTAAACGAAGGGTTTCTTACAGGATAATGGGAAAGAGAGTAAACTATTCTGAGAAGAGAAGAAAGGTACTTGAAGATGGGATTGCTTCTAACCCTATCAAGGTCTTTGGCGAGAATGAAGAGAATGAAGCCTCCCCTGCTCCAACTGGAAACAAAGAAAGCTCTGAGGAGACTGATTCCAGCATGAACATTCCTTTGAATCAGTACATTGCTCAGAAAAGATCATCAAATAAAGAGAAAGGGAAAGAAAAGATTGTCCTGCATGATGTTCCCGTGAATGCTGCTGAAGATGTTGCCTCTCCGATGGCAACATCAGGGTCTGAAAGATCAGAAGATGATGAGCAACATTCTGAACAACACTCAGATTCATCTTATCAAGATGAAGAGGTTCATGTACATTCTAACTCTGGTAATGATGATGATGATGCTAGGTCTGATAAGGATGAAGAGTATCATAATGTTGAAAGCAAGAGATATAAGGAGATTAAGTCTAGGCTGCTGTTTTCTGAGAAATTGATCAATGTTTCTGATATTGAAAAACTTGGGATGGTCAGATAGTTGGAAGATAGAATGCTGTTATACTCTTTGACATGTGCTAAACCATATTTTGTTGAATGAAATTATGAGTTTTATGCTAACTTGCATGCACATACTGGAAGGGAAAACTCTAAGTTCTATGGCACTACTTGGTTTAGGAATGTGAGAATAATGTTGAATCCTAGAGTGATTAATGGTGTTCTGAAATATGGAAATTGTGTTGAACCTGTAATTGAAGATATGAATGGTGTGATTTATGTGCTGACTGGTGGTTTGGTATCTACTTGGGTGAATAGGCTTAGTGCTACCAAGCTGACAAGTTTGTTCTCTATCCTGCATAAGTTGGTTGTTTATAATTGGTTGCCTTCAACTAATACTACAATTTTGACAAAGGAACAAGCTGTCCTTTTGTACAAAATTCATATTAAACAGTTTGATTTGGGGCAAACAATATTCAGAAATATGCTGAGCTATACTGGTCCTATCTCTGGGAAAGGGTTGCTTCCCTACCCTGTTTGATCTCTTTATTGCTAGAAGATAAGGAATTTGTTAGGCCAGCAAATGAAACAATCAGTAGCTTTCAAGCAAGCTTCAGAATCTCTCACACCTTGCTCAGTGGACCAAGGGTGATTGATGTTCCTTTGCCCGGTGTGAATCCAGCCAACACTGATCAGAACCAACCTTCTGCCTCACATGCTACTGAACGTGTTGGCAACATTAATGCCAACATGTCACCTGGAGGATCCATTCTTTCTGTCCAACTAACTCCCTCTTATATTCTTGATCAAATTTCCTCTTTGAGACTACAATTAATAATTTTCTAGCAAATGTGGAGGATTTGAAGATCAGAAAAGCATTTTGGGAGAATCTCCTTTCCACTCCAACAGGGGGAGGTGCTCCTGATATTGATGCAAATGCTGAACGTACAAATTCTGGGGGAGTACAGTTACAGGACATGGAGGTTGATGTAGATCCAGAAGAACCAGGAAATGAAACTGTTGCCGATAATGCTGTTCAAGATGATGCAAACATATTAAGGCAGGCAGTTGCAGACACTGTTGCTGAGGTGGTTGCTGATGAGCTTGGGGTCACACAACCTATTCCTCATAATGTCCTAAATCCAGATGCAGTTGAACATGAAGATGATGTTCAAAGTTGAGCATTTATAATGATGAAGTTCGAAGTATGGGGGAGTTTGTGCCTATTCTTGTGGTTGCAGTTGTTCCTTTACTTCATTTGAATTTTTCTTTACCATGCTTAAAACTGTTTTTATTTTTTAAGTTCTAAACATAGCCTAAAAACAGTTCTTAGATTAGGTCGTGTAAGGTTGTTGTAATGGTTAAATTACTTCATCGATAAGGTTGTTGTAAGAACTCCAAGGCAGGGACTGCTAGGATTTCTCCCAACAATCCCCCCTAGCAGTAGCCTGACTTGAAGCCAAACATACCACTATTTGCGCCATGGGGGACTCGAACCCGTTACCTGTGCTCTGATACCAATTGTAGGATCGGTAGCGCTGAGTAGAGCTGATGTACTATCCTCGCAAACCAACACGGGTCCTTTCTAGCGTGATTATGTCCTCACTCGCACACACCCTGAGAACTTCCCAGGGGGTCACCCATCATGAAATTGCTCCAAGCCAAGCACGCTTAACTTTAGAGTTATTTCACAATGGGCACCAGAAAAGAAGATGCACCTTGTTGGTATGAGTAGTACAATCAATTCCTTTAAACCCAATATCTAGCTTCAGCGCCACGGGCGGCACGCAACTATGCATTTAATCGAGCGAACGAGTGGACTTGAGCGCAGCTCACCTCCAAGGCAGGGACTGCTAGGATTTCTCCCAACAACAAGTAATAATAACATTCACATGGAAATTTAAAAATGACAAAGTATGAATTAACCCCACCTTAAATCTTGATAAAATCTTGAAGGCACGTGAAATATTTTAATCCGAACAATGCTCGTCACCTAAATATAATTAAATAAAATATCTTAAAAGTTTGTAAATAAATTTTCAAAACTTATAAGTATATAAATAAATTAATATTCTAAACTAGGAATGTCTTCTTACTACAATATAAATCTCTTACATTTATAACTGGTATTATATATAATTACAGCTAATGATAATAATAATAATATAAATAATTTAGTAAAGTTAATAGTAAAATAAGGTTAACAAAATAAAATAAGTACCTTATTTCTGATTCTGCATCCTTCACTAGAGACCAAGTTATATAAATAAATATATTTAATAACTATTATAGTTTAATTCGTTAAGTACTGTAAACTAAAAATAAAGGAAATAGGTGATCAAGAAACAATACTATGTTGAGAGTAGAGAAATCAAACTTGGAACTAAAACTTGGTTTGAGAGAATAAGTCTTTGTGCATGTAATAAATTTTGTACACAACCACATTCAGAAAAAAAAGATTACATGCTTTAATCTTGTAAGATTAGACGAGAAAATTTGTTATCGAGAAGGATTTAAACTATTAATAGTGACAATCTATTTTCTATAAATTTTGCATGGAAATAATTTAAGACTCATAAATAGATGATTTGATTTACAAAAGATAGTTCTTTAATCAAAAGGAAACAAGGACTAAAATTATAGAATATCAAAAGAAAATCCTTACAGCTATTAATTCAAGCAGATGAGAGAAAACACGCCGCTAAAATTTCCGCTACGGAGAGAAATGATTGAAGCTTGAGACTTTGACAAAAGTTACGAAATCTGAAAATCTAGTGAGGTAGAAAATTCTGTGACTTTTTTTTATAGAGAAATTTGTGTGTTATGAACGTGGCTCTTTTGACGGAAATCCGTGTATTTTATAAAGATCTTTGAGAAGAAGATTATTTGTTGAGAAAATTCAGGTAACAGAATAACTTATAAGACCAAATTTCTTATAAATATATATATATATATTCGTAAATATAAACTTATGCAAAAGGAGTGGGAATAAATCAACCATAACGTGGACGAATTTCAAAAGTTTGAATTTTAAAAGCTTGAAATTGAGATAAGATCGGTAACCATACATAAATTCTTAATCACTAAAGAAATAAAATAAAAAAACAATTAGGAGAATATATATACTGAAGATGTGAGTGTTGAGACCAGTGTCATCACATCTGGAATCACACCCATCCTTCAGGACATTTTTCTTATATTTGTTCTAACGACTAACTTTTAGTGTTGTCCAAATTGTCTTTGCTATCATTTCAGGTCAACGTCCTTCAGGAAACATGTTCCAGTGATCAATTGCTTAGTGTTGCCTCGATGGTTGTCCTTGGTGCTGTCCCTGGTCAACGACGGTCAAACGGCAGTTACTTCAATAACCCAGAATATTCTTGATGCATATGGAAGGACCGAGAACATGTTGGAAGAGCCTGGAATTATAGAGAGCCGAGAGTTAAAGAAAGGAAGTTACATGGAACTTACCTCAACTCCTACAAAAGTGGATCTCAACTTCTCTCCATGATTTTCACTTCATTGATGGATGGATCATCATTCCAACTCTATAAATAGATAAGGAATACATCCAGAAATGAAAAAAAGAGAGCTCACACTACATACTGAAGCATAGCACATAAATCGGAACTCATTTTATGGTTTTAGTGTAGTGTTTTCATAAGTGTTGTTACACTAAGTACAACACTCATGTATATTATTATCCCATACGTTTTGCTGAGCTATTCACGGGGTGTGTTAGTGTATGATTGAAGTAGGCTTAGACTTACCAATCTAGGTTTGCCATTTGGGAACTTGTTTGGATATTTTATCCGATTTTATGTTTGAGATTTGGAAGGAATGTTTCCAAGTCTCGGATTTGTTTTTGTAATCACTTTTTCCAAGTTAGTGATATTTCAGCCTTGAGACCGCCACAAACTAATTTTAGTTTGTGGAAAGATTGAGTTAATCCTTGTGTTCAAAAGTCTTCCGTTGTTTACTTATTCTCTCTACAATATTCTGAACACATTAAGTTTTGTCTTGAGTGTCGCCACACTTCGAACAATACTTCAACTCAATGGTACCACAACACTATCAAGTGGTATCAGAGCCATCACTTGACGGTACTAAGTGTTGGTCCTGGTGCTGAGTGTTGAGTTGCTATGGATTACCCTCCTGGAGCTATCTATTCCAGTGGATCCATCACCCGTCCTCCCATACTTGATGGAACCAATTATGTTGCATGGAAAAGCCAGATGAGGAGCTACATCAAAGCTCTTGATGAACGTGCATGGAAAAGCATCCTGTTAGGTTGGAGTCCTCCCACAACTGAAGATAAAGATGGAGACCAGATCCTCAAGAACGAGCTTGAATGGACCACGGAGGAGAACAACTCATCATTGTGCAATTCAAAGGCCATCAATGCAATCAATTCGTCGGTTGATACAGCGATGTTCAACCTTATCCAGAATTGTGTTTCAGCCAAAGATGCATGGGAAAGACTACAAGAACACTGTGAAGGTTCGGGTAGTGTACGTAGAGCAAAGGCAAGGATGCTGAACACAAAGTTTGATGGCCTAAGAATGAAAGATGATGAGATAATTTCTTCGTACAACGAGAGACTCTATGATGTGGTGAATGAATTGCAATCACTTGGAGACCCAAACTCCAATATCAGGTTAGTAAACAAAACCCTTCGTACTCTTCCTAGAAGATTCAATGGCAAAGTTTGTGCCATTGAGGAAGCTAGGAACACTGATTTGTTTAGTCATAATGAGTTAATGAGCATTTTAAAAACTTATGAAATGGACTTGTCTCAACAAGAATCTGCATATGATAAAAACGGTGTTGTTGTTTTCAAAGGAGAAACCTCTTCAACTTCTGAAAAAACTTATGTTATTACTGAAATTGAACAGGTTGACGATAGTGTTGATGACACTTCATATGACACTGATAGTATTGCATTTCTTACCAAAAAATTAAGCAAAAGAGAAATAAATCTAATTTTAATAAAAAGCCTAAGATAGATTTCAAAAATTCCCCTCAAACTTCTGGTCGAAAATCTTTTCAAAAAAGAAACTTTAAGTATGATCCTGAGTATAGAAAAAATATCATTTGTGATGAGTGTACTGGTTATGGTCATTATGAAAATGAATGTGCTAACACACAATTAAAGAAAAGGATGAGCTTAACTGTTTCTTTGAGTGATGAAGATTCTGATGAAGAGATAAAGGTTACAGATGAAGAACTGGCATTCTTATCTGAATGTGTGAGATATGACTTCCCTGAAAGTGATTCTGATGTTGAACCCAGTGTGACTACACCAGCAACAAAATCAAACAGGTATCAGTCTATTTCTGAATCTGATGAGGATAGTACTAATGTTTTCTGTTCTAGAACAGGTACCTCTCAAGAACCTTTAGAAATAAAGGTTACTAATCTTCAGAATGAACTGAAATCTGTCAATCGAGCTAATGAAGAGCTGATTGAGACCATCACAAGACTTGAGGTAAACCTTACAAAAAAGGATCTTGAAATTTCTAAACTCCAAGAAAAGTTGACTGCTTCCAAACTTAGTTTCAAAAAGTACTCTAAAGGTACAACTGTTTTGAATGAAGCTTTGTCTGTTGGAAAAACTGATAAATGTGGTCTTGGATTTTCTGAAAATTCTATCCCTTCTAGTTTTGAAAAACCTATCACCTTTGTGAAACCAAATTCTAAAGTTTCTTCTAAAAAATTTCCAAAACAAAGAGGCAAAAGAACTTTAATCTCTCATTATAGTTCAGTTCCTGGACACATTCGTCCTTACTGTTTCAAATTAAAAGATGATTTGCTTTCTGGAAAAGTGTTACCTGGAGTGTTACCACACAAGTATTCACACACTTCAAAAACTGCATGGATTAGAAAACCCAAAGTGCATAGCAATGTTGTTTGTACTTCTTTACAAGCATGTGTACATGGTTTATGGTATTTTGACAGTGGGTGTTCTAGACATACGACAGGAAATATTGAATACTTAAATGAATATGAAATCTTTGATGGTGGTAAAGTTACATATGGTGGTGGTTCTAAGGGTAACATAATAGGAAGAGGAACTTTAAATGTTGAAGGCTTTCCAAAACTGAAAAATGTGTTGCATGTTGAAGGTTTACGTGCTAACTTGATAAGCATAAGTCAGTTGTGTGATAATAATCTGAATGTGAAGTTTGATAAAGATTCTTGTTCAGCATTAGATGAAACTGATAAGTGTGTAATGGTTGGTCATCGATCTGTTGACAACTGTTATCTCATTGGTGACAACACTTCGTGCAACATTTCACAATCTGATGAAAGTGTTCTTTGGCACCGAAAGCTTGGCCATGTAAATTACAGATATTTGCAAAAATTGGTTAAGGCAGAGGCTGTTAGAGGGTTACCTAAGCTTAGTTTCACAAATACACCCGTTTGTGGTTCATGCTAAAAAGGTAAACAGGTAAAATCTTCACACAATATCACTTCAATATGCACAACTACTAGATGCTTGGAACTTCTTCACATGGATCTAATGGGTCCTATAGAGACTGAAAGTCTTGGTGGTAAGAGATATTCATTAGTTGTTGTTGATGACTTTTCAAGGTTTTCATAGGTTGAGTTCATAAGAGAAAAATCTGACACTTTTGATGTTTACAAAATCCTTTACAAGCGTTTGAAAACTGTTTTTAATTTGAAAGTTAGTAGGATTAGAACTGATCATGGTAAGGAATTTGAAAATAGCATGTTCACTGATTTTTGTGAAAAGAAAGACATTGTACAAGAGTTTTCTTCTCCTAAAACTCCACAGCAAAATGGCATAGCTGAAAGAAAAAATAGGACATTGCAAGAAATGGCTAGAGTCATGTTAACTTCAATGAATGTGTCTAAAAGATTTTGGGCTGAAGCATTGAATACTGCATGTCATGTGTCTAATAGAGTCTTGTTTAGACCTGGTTGTTCTATTACTTCTTATGAGCTATTGTACAAAAGGAAACCTAACTAGAAATATTTTTACACCTTCGGATGCTTGTGCTACATTTTGAATGATAGAGATTACTTGACAAAGTTTGATTCTAAGAGTGATAAACGACTGTTCTTAGGTTATTCTAAGAATAGCAAGGCTTATAGGGTTTACAATCTTAGAACAAGAACTTTGCAAGAATCTGTGAACACAGTATTCGACGATGTTTCAAATATCTCAGGTAAAAAGGTGGAGGAGGACATCTCTGACTTGATGGAAATCATAAGTATCACTGAACCAGTGAAAAGTGTTGAACCAAAGGCGACGACATCTCCAGCGACATTAGATGCAGATTCAGAAGATGATGAGAATCAGTCACCCAAAACTCCTGGACAAACCCTTGTTCGTAGATGCAAGAAGGATCATCCTTCATCACAGATCATAGGTGAATCCTCAATTGGTGTTCTCACAAGAAGAAAAGGTAAAATGAATGAGGTAGTACGTTCGGTATGCATGTCAAATATATGCACTCAGGTATGTACTCAAGGTTACTTTTCTTCTATTGAACCCAAAATGTGTCTGAAGCTTTGAAAGATGAAAGTTGGATTGAGGCTATGCAAGAAGAACTTGAACAATTCACTAGAAATGATGTTTGGACTCTAGTACCTAGACCTTCAAACATAAATGTAATTGGAACAAAGTGGATTTTCAAGAATAAGAGAGATGAATCTGGTAATATAGTAAGAAACAAAGCTAGGCTTGTTGCACAAGGTTACACACAAATTGAAGAAATTGATTTCGATGAAACATTTGCTCCCGTTGCTAGGATAGAATCTATTAGACTTCTATTATCTATTGCATGTTTTATTGGAATTAAATTGTTTCAAATGGATGTTAAGGCTGCTTTTTTAAATGGTGTTTTACTTGAGGAAGCTTTTGTAGAACAACCAAAAGGTTTTGTAGATCCATTTCATCCTGATTATGTGTATAAATTGAAGAAAGTTTTGTATGGTTTGAAACAAGCCCCTAGAGCTTGGTATGGTAGACTTACTGATTTCTTACTACAATTTGGATTCATTAGAGGTGAGGCTGATAGAACTCTTTTCATTAAGCATGATACTAATGGTTTCTTGATTGCACAGATATATGTTGATGACATTGTATTTGGTGCAACATCACAAGAATTGATTGATAACTTTGTGAGAGCTATGACTACTACTTTATAAATGAGCATGGTTGGTGACCTAAATTACTTTTTAGGATTACAAATCAAACAAAGTGATAGTGGCATTTTCATTTCTCAAAGTAAGTATGCTAAAAACTTAGTGAAAAGATTTGGTCTTACTAATGCAAAGACTATGAAAACTCCTATGGGAAATTCACAGAAACTGTGCAAAGATGATGTTGGACAAAGTGTTGACCACACTCTGTATCGATCTATGATTGACAGTTTACTATACTTAACTTCCAATAGACCTGACATTATGTACAGTGTTTGTGTGTGTGCCAAGTACCAAGCAAACCCCAAGGAATCTCACATGAAGGCTGTGAAGAGGATCATCAGATATGTGAGTGGCACAAGTGACATGGGATTGTGGTTTTCAAAGGACACAAATAGCACTCTAGTAGGCTATAGTGATGCTGACTGGGCTGGTGACTGTGATGATAGGAGAAGCACTAGTGGAGGTTGTTTCTACATGGGTAACAATCTTGTTTCTTGGCATAGTAAAAAATAAAAATGCATTTCCCAATCCACTGCTGAATCTGTGTACATAGCTGCTGGTAGCTGTTGTACACAACTCCTATGGCTTAAGAAAATGCTTGATGATTATGTGCTTGAGACAAACACTTTGATAATTTTCTGTGATAACACAAGTGCGATCAACATTTCAAAAAATCCGGTACAACACTCACTCACAAAACACATAAGCATTAGACATCATTTTTTAAGAGATCTAGTCTAGAAGGATATAGTGAAATTAGAGTATATATCCACTGAAAAATAGATAGCTGACATTTTCACAAAAGTACTAGACTTTGAGAGGTTTTCTTTAGTTAGAAAATCTCTTGGACTCTGCATTCCTTGAAAATCTGTGTGTGACGTTGCTCCGAGAGTTACTACACTTGAAGCAACACTATTGTATTTTTATCATTTTATTTCGTAATTGAGTAGTTCTGTAACTTATATTGTTTATTGCTAACCATATTCTGACGTGATGTGATCTCAAAGGTATCGTACTGGACATACACAACAAAAGCACAAGTTCTAAAAAAATCAAAGGTCTAGACATGCTGAGTAACTAGGCACACGGGACTGACAATCACGTTGTGTTCTTTTCAAAGGGCTGTTTAGTTTCAAAAAGGAAAAGAAGAACACTCTTGAATGATCGCTGAGTAACTAGGCACACGGGGCTGACAACCATGATGTGTTCTTTTCAAAAGGTGATTAAATTCTTGAGAATAAAAAGTGCATAAAAAAATGTGTATGTGTGCCTACATTATAAACCGTAATTGATCTAAGTCTCAGAATATTTTTAGCATTTACATAATGAGTTATTTAATTATTTTAATTATGATATAGTGTGATAATTATATGGTATTTTTTTTTAAATCTGTCGATTATTTATATTTATTTTTTAATTCAAATAACTACCCCACTATTTCACCCCACTTTCTACACTTTCACATCATGGGTAGTTACTTAATTTATGGTGGATATTTTTCTCTCAATTAAACTGCTCCTAATCATCGAAATTTTCTTATAAATTGAAGGTCTTCATTATGTGTTAATTATGTGATTAATGTACCGTGACTTCCATCTCATGTGTTTCGTGCATTAAAAAAATTGTTTTTAACAAAAGTTAATTTTTAGTCTCTCACGCATATCAATGAAGCATAAAAAGCCATCAAAATCATCTTACTCACCCACATCAAAACACTGAAACCCCTCAAACCTTCGAAACAAAAAACCCTCTCATCACTCTCGCTACTATGGCTGAAAATGTGACTAAGGATACTGCAACAAATGTCTCTACCGATGCCACTACACCAGAGTTTACACCTTCGGTTGCATCCACTATGGCATCACCATCGACACAGGCTGTTCAGACACCACTGCCGATTCAAGTCCTTCTTCCATCAGGTACATCTGATACTCAATGTGAAACCCTAGCTTCTCAATTAAATGATGTTCCTGTCTATAGAATGGTAGAAAATGTTGAATCCCCTGCTGCTAGTACTGTTCATGCAAGCCTTAACATTCCTGTTGCTAAAGAAAATGTTCAACCTAGCTTTGAAAATGTGTCTGCAATCCCTGTACAAGTCCCATTTTCACAATCACCCACTCACACTTCATCACATATATCATCCCCATCCTTATCACCACCTATGCCCATATTATCAACAGTCACAAAAGCCACTGGAAAAAGGAAAATTGCACCAACCCGTAGATCAAGTAGAAACTTGAAAAAGACAGGTTTTGGTGATTCTAGCTCAAGGAAGAAAGACGATACTTCTATTGTCATTTCTGATACTGAAGAAGAGGCTGTTGATATCCCTGCTTCAATGGAGGTTGATGAACCTGCCATTTCTGAAGAGAATGTGACTATTGCTGAGATGTGCAAAGGACTGAAGAAAAGAAGAAAATTCAAAGATGCTGCTCCTAGTGTTGCCACCCCTGAGGCAACACCTGCTACTGTTCCAGAACAGGGTGTTCCAGAACCTGATCATAGATCTTCATCATCCTCTGATGAAGAAAATGATGTTAACCCTGAAGCTGAGGAAACTGGTGAACAGGTTGATGATGATGAACAAGCTGAAAGTGATAAATAAGCCAGTTATGATGAAGATGTTGAGGATCAAGAACAATCTGATGGTGATGATGAAGAAAATTCTGAAGCTGAAAGTGATGATTCTGACTATGATGTGGAGAACTTTGGCTCTGATAACTTCTACTTCGATGACTCCAAGAGCTGGTACAAGAAGTTTGCAAAGAAAGATGTGATACATGAGAGGAGGATGCACAAAAAAGATCTTGAAGCATTCAATCTGATTCCCTTCTTTGAGGAAATGAGGCTGATGAATACACTGAGGTACTCTAGCTCTTTTTGTAGTACATGGATTTGTGAATTCTATGCCCATATATGTTCTACAATGATGAAGAGTACTAGTCCAAAGTTTGGTAGAGTGTTCTTTAGGGGATCCATTTATGACATATCTCCTGTTGCAATTAATGATTCTCTTGGAACTGTTAATGCTAACAATGTTGTTGAGGAGACTGATATGGATGAGATTACTTGCTCTATCACTGGTGGAATTTTGACCAAGTGGCCCAAAAAGTTGTTCACTGCAAATTTGACTAGCTTGCATTCAATCCTTCACAAGTTGTGTCTGTACAACTGGATACCTTCCTCCAATACCATAAGAGTCACCATTGAACATGCATGCCTGATCTACAAAATTGCTAAAAATCTGCCCTTCAATCTTGGTGAGATTATCTATGCAAACATGGTTGGGTTCGATGGAAAAGTGTCAAAGATTGGAAAACTGCAATATCCTGCCTTGATTCGTGGGCTTTTGATGAATCAAGGAGCTGCTAGGACTGCTGGAGATCACTTATCCACTAAGCCACCGACTCTTGGTATTGCTAAGGTTCTGCTAGAAGGTAATCGTGTGATTGATTTGCCTTACAACCCTCCTGCTGCAGCATCTGCCTCTGTCCCTGCTACTGATGAACCAAATGTTGCCCCTACGGTTGGCAACACTGCTGCTCGTACTGCATCTACTTCCACAACTGGTGACGTAGTATCTGTTACTGTTTATCACAGGTACATTGAAGAACAGGCTGCTCTTGCCAAGCAAGTCTCACAGCCCAGACTTCAAGCCACTTCTCTTAATAGGCAGGCTGATATCCTTGAAGAAAAGAGCACATTTTGGAAATCCCTCCTATCAACATCCACAGGGGGAGAAGTACCAACTGATGCGCCAACAAATGAACCTAATGCTGTTGAAAGTTCTGGATCTGGCAATGCTGTGATTGAGGATATAACCGATGAGGTTAATGCTGCTGCTGCTGGTAATGATGCTCCTGGTGTTGCCATCCCTGAGGCAACACCTGCAGATCCTAGAAATGCTGATGCTGATACTGAAGCTGCTACTTAGGGGAAGTTCTTAATGTTAGGGGGAGATTACTGCTGCTGGAGTTTTTTCCACTCTGATCATAACTCTGATCCCACTAACAGTACTAACTATTTGAAGTTGATGATGTAACTTGAACACTGTTTTTATCTTGTCTTTAACTCTATTTTTGTTCCTTCGATTTGATATTGAACTGATAGCATCTAGGATGTTTTTCCCTTTGATCAATCATGAAGAATTTCTGTTGTGCATTTATCATACTCTGTTTAGATGTGCACCAAGTTCTTATCTATAATTACACTGCTTCAAATAACATCTGTTGTGCCTTTGTCATAAACTGATATTGTGTGCATCAGGTTAATTGTTTGCGGATAGGTGTGATTGGGGGAGATTGAAGATGTGAGTGTTGAGACCAGTGTCATCAAATCTGGAATTACACCTATCCTTTAGGACATTTTTCTTATATTTGTTCTAATGACTAATTTTTAGTGTTGTCCAAATTGTCTTTGTTATCATTTCAGGTCAACATCCTTCAAGAAACATGTTCCAGTGATCAATTGCTTATTGTTGCCTCGATAGTTGTCCTTGGTGCTGTCCCTGGTCAACGACGGTCAAACGGCAGTTACTTCAATAACCCATAATATTCTTGATGCATATGGAAGGACCTAGAACATGTTGGAAGAGCCTGGAATTATAGAGAGCCGAGAGTTAAAGAAAGGAAGTTACATGGAACTTACCTCAACTCCTACAAAAGTGGATCTCAACTTCTCTCCATAAATTCCACTTCATTGATGGATAGATCATCATTCCAACTCTATAAATAGATGAGGAATACGTCCAAAAATGAGAAGAGAGAGCCCACACTACATACTGAATCATAGCGCATAAATCGGAACCCATTTTACGGTTTTAGTGTAGTATTTTGACAAGTGTTGTTATACTAAGTACAACACTCGTGTATATTATTATCCCATACGTTTTGCTGAGCTATTCACGGGGTGTGTTAGTGTATGCTTGAAGTAGGCTTAGACTTTACAATCTAGGTTTGCCATTTAGGAACTTGTTTGGATATTTTATCCGATTTTATGTTTGAGATTTGGAAGGAATGTTTCCAAGTCTCGGATTTTTTTTTGTAATCATTTTTTCCAAGTTAGTGATATTTCAGCCTTGAGACCGCCACAAACTAATTTTAGTTTGTGAAAAGATTGAGTTAATCCTTGTGTTCAAAAGTGTTCCGCTGTTTACTTATTCTCTCTACAATATTCTGAACACATTAAGTGTTGTCTTGAGTGTCGCCACACTATCATATACATTTATATATACACACTCGTTGTAATCTTGTAATCATAATCTATATATATATATATATATATATATATTTATATATTTACACGCATATGTATATATTTATATCTATTAATAAATATCATAACATATAAATATACCACATAATTTCATTGAAAATAATAACAATACTAATACTAATACTAATAATAATAATAGTAGTAGTAATAATATTAATAATTAATAATACTATTAATAAATTAGGCATATTATATAACTTATGGGGATTAAATTCTAGGGTGTTACACTACCTTTTGTATCTATGCTAGAATGTGCAAGAACAATTATTAAGTCTTGGTTCACAAAACGATGTGATGCAGCATTGTCTCATTCCCAAATTCTATGTTAGGAAGTTTCCAAAAAAAATGGCTGATATCAAGAAGCAAGGAAGCATGCTGGTTGTCATAAAACATGTTATTATGGAGAGTTTTAGGGATTGTTGATTCCATGCATTCATGCTGCTGCAGCTATTAGGTATGTATATAGGTCTTGTACAACCTTATACTCATATATATAAATCATGTGTTGTGGATTAATATGTGTGTGAATAATTTTTTAATCTTGCAGGCTTGGTAACTATCCCATTAGTCATTCTGTGAGCCACTATTACAGTAGTGAGAGTGTATGAGTGATGTGGGGAGGTAAGATTATACCGGTGCCCCACCCAGACCATGGGGTCAATTCGGAATGGGTCAATTCCATGAGTTGTAATCCGCCTATGCAACCTAGGCAAGCTGGCCGGCCACGACAAAACAGACGATCATCTAGGTTAGAAACATCAACCTCTAAACGAAAAATACATGTTATTCTTCATGCCAGCAACCAGGCCACAATCGAGCCAATTGTACCCAACCTACAAGCTTGAGGCAAGAATCAACTAACGCATCCGACTAACCTGAAGCTCCACGAAGTCATGCTATCAGAAAGTGTTCAATATATGGGGAAATTGGACATAATAAATGCAATTGCCCAAATGAATATTTGTGAACTAATAATCAACAATCTTGTTTATTAGCATGTTTTTCGCTACTATTTGTATATCACATGAGGTGTGTACTGGATATGACCAAGTTTATGCTACTTTTAATTTAGTGTGTTATGTAATTTTATATTTCTTATATTAGTTATAGTTACTTATCATTTATTAATTAACGACGGAATTTGTAAATAATTAGGACAACTTATAGTAATTTATGGTAATTATTAATATAAATAAATATTTTTTTATTAATTTATGATTGGATAAAAAATTATTAATTTTAACTAATTTATTATTTTATAAATGAATAAAAAATTAAAAGAGTGGAGTGAGGGTAGAGGGATGTGGATGGGGTAAGAGGTAAGAAAGTGGGCCACATGGGTAGAAACGTTTTTTTTTAGAAGAAATGGGTAAAAACTTTTTTTTTTTAGAAGGAATGGGTAAACAACTTTTTTTTTTTTATCAAAATGGGTAGTTTTCTTTTTGTCCCATATATAAATAGAAAATTTTGTTATTTATATGGTATATAGGATAACAAAGCTACGATATTCGTTATTGAGTATCGCATATTAATTTGTAAATTTTATAATTTAAATAAAACTGAGGTTTGACATATGTATAAAACACCATTTGTGTTGAAAAAAAATTTCATTTTAAAGTTGTATAGTTGAAAATGTCAAGATGTAAGTTATTTGATCTTAAAAACACTCCATTAATTTGATCGTGTAATGTTTCATTCCATTTTACACAATTATGTAATATAATAATAAAAAAAATTATTTTTTACTCAATTTTGGTTGGATGCTGGAAAAAGAATTGCACATATTAATACAATTAAAATTTTTATTTATACTAAAAAAAGTTATATCATAAAAGAAATTATATTTTATATTTTTGAACCATTAAGGTTGTATTTATGTGTCAAATTGTTTTTTTTTTTTAAATTCAAGTATATTTATGTGATTTGCATGATTATTTCTTCAAATATGTTCGAATTAGAGGTGATATATTTTCATTACTAATTACAATAATCATGTTGGTTATTTTTATTATTTTATTATAAAAAATGCATTTACATTTTTTTTGTATATAAAAGTTTGAAGTTTGTTATGTCACTTAATTTGATTTAAAAAAAAAAGTGACGAACATGAGTTGTTTTTAATTTTTTAAAAATATTATTTAATCAATTTTGGTTCGATGTTGCATATGTTATCAAAACTGAAAATATTATTTATACGCAAATATTAGTGATATCGCAAAAAACAAACAACGGAGTGAATGTTATATCAATAAATAATTAAATTTTATTTATGTACTCATTAAGTTAATTATAAGTAAAAATTATTCTGTGGGTTATTCAACTATATGATACTATCATTAGTGTTCCTTTAAATTTGTTAATTGACGAATGATAGAGGATGGTGTGATAACAATGACATTAATTATTATATTATTTTTCAAAGTTTAAATGCATTTAATAATTTTACATATAAAAGTCCCATGTATTTTTTCAAATAATTTGAATTTATTTTAAATGAAACAAATGAGTTGTTGTGATGAATTATTTGAAAAATATGAACATAATAATATAATCAATGGAATTACGCATTAAAATATAATGATATTTAGTAATTGTAATTTTCTAGTAGACAATATTAGTTAGAGTAGTGCTAAGCATGAAGCAGATTTGAGTTAAACATATTAGGAGTTCTCAATCTTTACTTTCAGAAGATCCACAGCTGTAAGGGTCGAGCAATGTGCAGTTTTATTTTCATTGCCTTCACATTGTTTTTTAGGAAATATTATCTTCTTGTTCTGTGGTGTGATGTCACATCAATCAATAATTTCAGTATGACAATTTGAGGAGGACTCACCCTGTACACATATGATAATGGTAATGTTAAGTTACATTAATCATGTAAAATTTTTGGTTACAAGCATTTAAACGTGTAAATAGTATAAAATAAATTGTAGAACTAAGTAAAAAATAAAAGTATTACCTTTTTGCTGTGAAGTAGATGTACGAAATACATGTGGGAATGCCAGTTTGATCATTAGATTTCACAAGATCCGGGGTTGTAAGGATCGAACAGTAAGAGGTATTATTTTTACTGTCTTCCCATTATTTCTCAAGAATTTTTATCCTCTTTTTCTGTGGTGTGATGTCACAGCAGTTAATAATTTCAGTATCACAATTAGAAGAAGATTCAACCTGTAGATATATGATACTGGAAATGATGTCATTACAATCATCATACGAAATATTTTTTGCATGAATTTAAATGTTAAAATAATATTATATAATTCTTTGTACTAAGTTAAAAAAATTACCTTTTAATTTGGGAGCAGGGTGTTCAAAATACCAGTGGGCATGAAAGATGGATCATTACACATGTGGTAGTATAATTTAAAAACAAATGAAATTGTTTATAATATTTGAGTTGAGTAAGTAGGATATAAGTTAAAATATAGTTGTACATGCCTTTTTGATAACTCGTGTTTCTTCAATACTGTTTATTAATTTTTATTGTCTGATAATTTTACCATAATGTACTTGTTCCAGCCTTTCCGTAGCTGCAATTCAGATATATGGAAGCGAAAGATAAATTTGCAACCAATCAAAGCTTCAATCTTAGTTGGTAATGCATCGTTTAAACTTGTCTACATTATTTAGAGATTAAGATATTGGTATATTATGAAATTATGTGTAAGCAAATGTTGGTCCCGAAACGAGTAAGATCAGTGTATGGGGGGGAATACACTGATGTCAGATTTTTCTGAAAGACTCAGAAAAATGCTCTTACACTCTCAGTCAGGATTTCCTGAATTACTCAGTATACTGAAGGTCCACAGGAACAGCAGGGACAGTTCAGTAACGAGTCAGATAAGCTGAGTGTGAGTAATGTGCTCGGAAGCTCAGTAGAGATAACAAACCTACTGACTGCTTGGAAGCGAGTCAGTTGGACTACTATCTCAGTGAGCTAGAGTACGTGCGGAAAGTGAGCCCTTAGATTCTACTCGTTTTAGTTTCTGAAAACATTTTCTCTGAACTTGCTTAGTAAACTGGTGGTTAGGACTGAGTGCACCGTATTCAGATTCAGGATGATTGATTCAGTCCTGAGGATAAAACAATGCAGAATGTTCAGTTTATTATGATGACAGTTATGATCCTGAACAAAACAGTAAATCAGCACACAATGGTCTTTTTAACGTGGTTCGGAGATAACCAACTCCTACGTCCACGGCCTGATTTAACAGGAAGCTATCCTCAAAACCCTGAGGATAGGTGCTTGGTTTTACGTGCCAAGGGACACGAGTAGCCAACTTCCTCTCTTAGGAACTGACCCCTGGGCATTTTACAAGTCCCAGTCCTTCTAACCAACCAATCTCACACCAAGAGTGGTTTGGTATTCTGGTTTCCAACTACGATAGCTCTAGCAATACAAAACAATGTTAAATATTAGAGCTATCGATCTAAGCAAATATAGAGTGAATCCTACTACAACACTAGGGAAATTTAATTGCAGAGTGTTGCTTATAGTATGCTTTGAGAGCTTGGATTCTTGAGAGTTTTCTCTTGGAAATTTCCCGTTAACCTTGAATGGGTGCAAGGTTCTCCATATTTATAGGCAAGATTCAAAATAGATCCGTTGGAGGAGATCTAATCAAATCTTTCCTATTTTAGGGTGTTTGCAGGCTAGAAATACTGTTTGACCTAACCGCCATGCTTATTCTGGCAAGTTGTCCCATCGCCTGCAACTTTTGAGACGCATTAAATGCCGCATTAAATGCTGCGCAGACTCCGTACATACGTGTCGAAAGATCATTGGCTCTCCGCTCTAACGGCTAGTTGAACATTCCTTACTCACACCTATTCTCAGAGTTAAAGGCTCTGGAATTCGACCTCGACAAGAGGAAGAAGAAGGGTGTTGTCAGTGAGGAAGTTAGTGAGGAGAAGACTCCTGAAAAGGAAAAGAGCGTGACTCTTAAAGCTACTCCTGAGCCTGAGGCTAGAACTGGCTCCAAGTCTCTGAAGAACATGAACAAGGATGAGCTAGCCTTGGAGTACAGCCCGATGGCGCGGCGATTCGAGAAACTAAACTCTCGATTCGGAAGGTATAAGAAATTTTATACTGACAGTCGTGATCGCAGGTACTCCAGCCCCAGGAGATCGAGCCCCCGAAGAGAAGAAAGGAGGGGTTCAGATTCCAGGAGGGATTGCAATAAGTCTGAGCGACGAAGAGATGAGAAAAGGAGAGATGATGAGCCCAGAAGATCCAGCTCCAAAACTGAACGATCATCAGGGAGCAGGAGGGAGTCATCTGATAAAAGGTACACTAACAAGAAGTTTGCTTCTGATGTAGATCAGTGATACCACTGCAAAAAGACCGGACATTATCAGTGTGATTGTCCGGAGGTCAGTGCTCGTGAGCGAGAGGATCGAAGAGCCAAGAGAGAGCTCAGGGCATCAGACCGGAGATCATTGCTTGCTGAGGACTCCTCAGATTCAGATGACCCAGGACGCCGGTCCCCTGAACTCTTCTCCGATGAGGAGTATGATGACCTCTGCCTGATGGCAGATGATGAGGTATGTTCTTCTGCCTCTTCTCCTGATCACGCACCTGAGTTTAGCTCAGATTCAGCAGGAGAACTCGACCTTCAGCTCGCCCTAGAGCAATTGATGGTTGACTTCTCAAGGTTGCAGGAGACTCATACTCACACAGTGGATGTGAATGCAAAATTGAGTGGGGAGAACGATCGGTTAACTGAGTCTCTCAGAGTAAGAGATACTGAGGAAGCCCTCAGATTAGTACATCTTCAGGAAGAGCTACTTCATGCTCGGAACAAGAATGATGAATCTCCACTGGAGGTAGAAAGACTGAAGGGTGTAATCAGCTCGCTGATTGAGACTCGTGATACTGATCTGTTCCTTCCTCAGGAACAACAGATGATTGAGCGAATTGCTCTTAGAGTAATGTTCGAAACTGAGTGGCAAGCTCGCCTTTGTGCTGAACAAACCGCTTGGGATCTTGAGCTGATCTCAAAAGAGAAAGCTCATGAAGAGTTGGTGCTTCAGTACACCACTGAAATTGAGGCCCTGAAAGAAACCAATGGGCATCTTGAGGTTAAGCTGAAGAAGTTATACACATCCACCCAAGTGGTTGATGAGTTAACAAGTTTCTCTCAGCTGACTGATGGTGCTAAAGCTGGGTTAGGCTATGATGCCTCAAAAGACCCAAAGGGCAAAAAGAAGAGAGGTGCTTCAGGGAGCAACTCTCAGAAGAAGTTTGTCCCTGCCCTAACTGATGACAAGAGCTTAAGTGTTGCTCGTCAGGACAAAGGCAAAGGGAAGGAGAAAATGCCTGCTGAACCTGTCAGGCAAAGGGCTGAGAAACCAAGACCTAAACCTAAGGAAAAGGTCAAGGTTTCTCATCCTGAGTCAAGGAAGACAGATCAAGGGAACTCCAAGGCTCAGCCTAGGAATCCTCAATCTGGGAAGAATTCTGCTCCTAGCACTTCTCAGGCCCAGCCTAGAAATGCTCATAGCAGAAGGAACTCAGAACAGAGGAGGCCTCAGGGAAAGCCAAGGACTACTGAGGTCCAGATTCCTCAGACAGGGTACAGAGCCCATCAGGAACGTCCTAATCCTCAAAGGAGAAGGACAAACCAGGTGGTCTCTGAAAGGCAACGGAGACCTGATTCCGGTAACACTCAGGTCAGACCTCAAGTGCCAAGAGGTCAGGCCCGAGCTACTTCTTCTCGGGATCAAACTCAGCCCAATGCACCCAGGCCAAGGAGGAACAGGAGGCCCACTCCCAGGAATCAATATAGGGCTCCTAAACCTCAGGCTGACACCCATACATCCTCAACTTCCCAGGCACAAAGGAAGATGACTGTGTATGTTGATGCTTCAGGGAGACAGGTTTACACTTCTGATGCTATCAGAATTGTTAAACAAATTTGGATCACGAAGGGTATGACTGACTCAGTAGGACCCAATACGAGATGGGTACCTGAGGCCTGATTCTTTTCAGGTCGCTGCGGGCTACAAAAAGAGGAAGGAGGATCTGATGAAGGACTGGTACTTGGACTCAGGATGTTCCAGGCACATGACCGGATTTCGTGATCTCCTTCAGGATTATATAGCTCAGGAAGGCCAGCAGGTAACCTTTGGTGATAACTCTAAGGGTTTCATCAGAGGAGTCAAAACCCTTATTATTGGCTCTGTCCGTGTACTGAATGTATCATATGTTGAGGGACTGAGACATAACTTACTCTCGGTCAGTCAGTTTTGTGACCGAGGATATAGTGTAGAATTTACATCTAACATGTGTCTTGTGAAGGACAAATCTACACTACAGGTTCTGATTACAGGTATCAGGAGGGGCAATGTATATTTTGCTGATTTCAAGAGCAGTTCTCCTGAAACTTGTTTGGTTGCTAAGAGCTCCTCTGAGCTCAGTTGGCTTTGGCATAAACGCCTGAGTCACTTAAACTTCAAGATTATTAACAAAATTTCTAGACTCTCACTTGTAGATGGTCTACCAAATGAAGTTTTTAGCAAAGACCACGTGTGCGGAGCATGTCAGGAAGGCAAGCAAACCAAAGCTTCATTCAAAGTGAAAGAAGCCTTCTCAACTGACAGAGTGCTTCAGCTTCTGCACATGGATCTCTTTGGTCCAGTAACTCCTGTCAGCATAAATGGTAGGAAATATACCCTTGTTGTTGTTGATGATTATTCCAGGTACACATGGGTTATTTTCTTGCTGAACAAGAAGGAGACTCAGGTCAAGCTTCCAGAGTTACTCAAGTAAATGAGTACTGAACAGGGTCAGAGCATAGTCAGGATCCGATCAGATCGAGGAACTGAGTTTATAAACTCTATTATAACTGACTTTTGTACTAACCATGGTATAGCTCATGAGACTTCTGCAGCCAGGACTCCTCAGCAGAATGGGATAGCTGAAAGAAGAAATCGGACCCTGAAGGAAGCTGCCAGGACCATGTTGGCTGAGTCAGGATTGCCCAAAAAGTACTGGGCTGAAGTAATCAACACTGCTTGCTACACTCAGAACCGATCTATGCTGAACAAACAACATGCTCAGACACCTTATGAAACTTGGAATAAGAGGAAGCCTCGCATATCTTATTTCCATATTTTTTGGTGTAAGTGTTTCATCCTGAACAATGGGAAAGACCAGTTGAAAGCCTTTGATAGCAAATCTGATGAGGGAGTCTTCTTAGGATACTCCTCAGTCAGTAAAGCCTTCAGGGTGTATAACTGTCGAACCCTTTGTGTGGAGGAAACACCTCATGTTGTGTTTGATGAGACTGCATCAGTGCATAGGAAACAGGTTCCGAATCCTGACACTGAGGGGGTTATCAAGAGGATAACAAGACTGAGTCTGAAGAATCCTGAATTCAAGATCAAGCTTGTCAGTGCTCCCAAGGGATGGGATGATGATGATGATGATCAGGATGGACTTCAGGCCAACCCTCAGCTAGCCCCAGCCTCAGAGAATGTTGAGTTTCAGACGGGGGCACAAACTCAACCTGAGGTACGTACTATCGGTGATGATGCTTCTGCACCTGAGACAGTTACTGAGTCCAACACTGTAGGGGGAAACAATGTCTTTGATATTGGCCAACCCTCAGGAAATGACTCAGTATCCCCTGTTCTTGCTCGTTCCTGTTCTTTGCCTATTATTGTTGAGACTAATGTTTCAGGATCAGGCGAGGGAACGTCAGCAGCTCCCAGTGCTCCTGTCAGCAGGAGGCGGTGGCTAGATGATCACTCATTGGCTGATATCATTGGTGATATCAATGAGGGGGTCAGGACTAGGTTGTCCTTTGGTGAGAGCACTATGTTTTGCTGCTTCCTGAATGATCAGGAACCTAAGAGCATAGAAGAAGCTCTTGCTGATCCCAAATGGATCCTAGCCATGCAGGATGAGCTCAATCAGTTTGAGCGGAATCAGGTTTGGGAGTTAGTTGAGAGACCTAGGCGTCAACATGTCATTGGCACCAAGTGGGTCTTTAAGAACAAGAGGGATGAGAAGAATGTTGTGGTCAGGAATAAGGCCAGATTGGTAGCAAAGGGTTACTCTCAGGCTGAAGGAATTGACTATGATGAGACCTTTGCTCCGGTCGCAAGGTTGGAAGCAATCTGGTTGTTTCTGGCATATGCAACATTCAAGAAATTCAAAGTGTATCAGATGGATGTAAAGAGTGCTTTCTGAATGGTGTACTAAACGAGGAGGTCTATGTGGAACAACCTCCAGGTTTTGAAATTGGAAATAAGGTATATCACCTGAAGAAAGCTCTTTAAGGCCTGAAGCAAGCTCTGAGAGCTTGGTATGATACATTATCCCAATTCCTGATAGACCACGGGTTCGTGAAAGGAATAGTGGATAGGACCCTCTTCCGGATTTCCGAAGGGGAGGACATTCTCTTGGTCCAGATTTATGTGGATGATATAATATTTGGATCTCCTAATCTGAAGCTTTGTGAGAAATTCTCCAAGCTGATGACTGGGAAATTTGAGATGTCAATGATGGGAGAAATGAATTTCTTTCTGGGTCTCCAAGTCAGGCAAACTGACTCCGGAATCTTCATAAATCAGTCCAAGTATGCAAGGGATTTGATTCAGAAATTTGGAGTCCAGTCCAGCAAAGTCTCACGTATTCCCATGAACACAAATGAGAAGCTGGATCCTGACAAAGAAGGAGTCTCAGTAAATCAGACTGAATATAGGGCACTGATAGGATCCTTATTGTATCTGACTGCTAGTCGTCCTGACATCACTTATGCAGTTGGAGTTTGTGCAAGATATCAGTCTGATCCAAAGAAGAGTCATCTAGAGAGTGCCAAAAAGATACTGAAATACCTGAGAGGTACAGTCAATCTAGGACTTTGGTATCCCTCTGATGACAACCTAGAACTGACTGGCTATTCAGATGCAGATTATGGAGGCTGTAGACTTGATAGGAAATCAACTACAGGCACATGTCAGTTTCTAGGGAGTAAACTGATCTCTTGGTTTTCTAAAAAGCAGACCAGTGTTGCAACATCTACTACTGAGGCTGAGTATATGGCGGCAGGCAATTGTTGTTCTCAGATCCTTTGCCTGAAACAGCAACTGAGAGACTACCAAGTTGAAGCCACTGAAGTCCCAATTTATTGTGACAATAATAGTGCCATTGCCATATCCCAAAACCCAGTCTTACGCACAAGGTGTAAGCATGTAGACATCAGGCATCACTTTATCAGAGATCATGTTGAAAAGAAGGACATCAGGATGGAGAGAGTCCCTACTGAAAAACAGAGAGCTGACATTCTGACTAAGGCTCTACCTGAAACCAGATTTGTTGAGTTATCAGTAGAGTTAGGACTCCTTGACCCAGGCTTAGGTGATTCAGTCTGAATCTCTAATCAGAATGCACATGGTCAGGGGGAATGATCAACTATGACTCAGATTGAAGGAATCTCAGAGAGAATGTAAATGGTTGTAGGGGGAACATTCAGCTGAAAAGGATGATCAGTATAGATTGACTAAGATTCAGGACACTGAATTCAGGACTTGTCACCCTGATAGGTCACAAGTGGTATCAGTCAGAATACGAATCTGACTGACTGGTATGTTTCCTGATTTTTATCTAGTCATCTTATCTTGTGTGCACTATCTGTGATACTGTTTGCTGTATTGTCAAATCAATTTAATTTGTCAAATGATCCCAGCCATTCATT
The DNA here is from genome assembly GCA_026898435.1 of Prunella vulgaris. Lineage (NCBI taxonomy): Eukaryota > Viridiplantae > Streptophyta > Magnoliopsida > Lamiales > Lamiaceae > Prunella > Prunella vulgaris. The sequence continues at coordinate 66,784 of JAPKLY010000523.1, forward strand.
TAATATTCGGTTATTATTTAATTCAATTTATTTGAATTAAATACGGACATGCTCTAATGTGCATTTAATGCACTGTGGGCGGGAACATTTTTCGATAAAGTTAGACCAGTTACTTTTAAAACCGAAAAGGCTCCATGATTTTCACTTTTTAATCTTGACCATTGAATCTCATAAGTCATTATTTTCAGAGCCATCCGATTTAAACTGAAAGTTAGTATAAATAAGGGAAGTGTTCGACTTTGCATTCTTTATGCACCCAAATATTTTCCTAACATATTTTTCTCTGCAACCCAATTTTCTTCAAATCTCCAACTTATTTCCATGGCGTCTCCTTCAGTAGACTCATTCTTCGGAAACCTTTTTCACCTTAGAAATGAAATTCATTGGGAACCCTATGGAGATTTTACCTCCAACCATTCTGATTTACTTCCTGTGAAGGAACTCTTCAACAATGCAGGTCTCTTGAGCTTCATTACAGCCAGACCTCAGAGACTGCACCCCAGATATGTTGCTGCCTTTTATCTAAAGATGGCGCAGAACAAGGACTCCCAGGAGTGGGAGACATGCATTCCTCTGACTTCCTGTGTGAAGAAGAAGGATGGTGAGGAAGAAATGACCAGGAGGTGGGTCACTATTAACCTCAGGGAGAAGATTAGGGAGGTTTTTAATCTTCCCCGCTCTGGATGAAGCCCGGTTGATTACGGGTTCAGGAATGAGAAGGATTTTCTCCAGTCCCTATGCGATAGAGATGTCGTCCTGAGGTCAGGTCTCAATAAATCAGTCCTGAGGACTGAGAACTGTCATTTCTTCGACATGACAAGTCAGGGAGTGATGGGAATTGCCGGAGGATTGGAGCAGTTCTCCAGACCGAAGCTTTATACGATGATGGCAATTTCTGACGCCTCAGTGCTCAATTTTCACTGGGAGGATTACTTCCTCCAATTGCTGGTTGCTGAGACCAACAAAATCAAGTATTCGCCTGAGGGTCAGGCGACGTTCGAGGCCAAGATGCACTTTGGCACCAAGGTCTCATTGATTTTGAAAACCCTGGATCTCGCGGACGTTGATCATGCCCAGTCGCTCGAGATTCCACCGAAAATTGACCTCTTTAGGGCTTACTCCGATGATGCTGGCTCAAAAAGGAGACCTCGGACTCAGAAGAAGAAGGCTCAGGCGAGCACGACTGGGAGAGTCAAGGCTCAGGCGAGCAAATCTTCTGAGGCTGCATAGCAAAGCCAGCGGAGGTCAAATCTAAGCCCTCTGGACCCAAGCAACAGAAGCTCAAATTTCTTTATTCAGGGTCAGCAGAGCGAGAGAAAAAGCTTGTGGAAGAGAGAGTTGCTGAAGAAGTTGTTCAGCATACAACTCCGAAAAAGGAACCAGCTCAGGCAGCTCTTGAAATTGCTCCCATCACTTCCGTTCCGGATGTTGCATCCCCTGATCCCGATCAACTGATTCTCGACATCGCCTCAACCTATCAGAGTGTTGAGAAGGATCAGGTGGAACCTGCTCAGGAAGGAGGAGTTGAGCAGGAGGCTGCTGAACCAGTTCAGGCTGAAGCCCCGTGGCCTTTCCCCGCGCCTGATGAGAACACATTGCCGGATTTTGAGATAGTGGCAAGGGGAGGGGCTGCTGAAATGGTGGAGAGGAGGTTTCCTGACCTCTCAGAAGCTCAGAAGGAGGCGGTAGTGCAACTTCGCACCTATGCTATGATCAGGAATGCCACATGGCCTGAATTGAGTCAGCTTGGGGAGTTGAGAGGATGGGAGAATATGGCTGAGACTGAAGCTGCCCTCTTTGATCACTTCAACGTGAATTCTTTACATCACCTGATCAAAATGGCAGACTTCATCAGAATTGTCAGACGCATCTACCCAAAGCCAGAGCCTGAAAAAGTTGAGGAGGAGAAGAAAGATGAGAGGGAAGAAGTTGTGATTGCTGAAGACATTCAGCAAGGTGGCACTGAAGGAGTCAGTGCACCGGCCGATGATGCACCCCTTGGACCCGGGACTGCGGAGGCTTCAGGAGAGGGTCGAACAGGTCTTATCCGAGTCAGAGGAAACTGGATCACCCCAGCAGCTATGTTCACTGAAAATTCCTCACGAGCACTTGCTAATTGTCACAGAAGAATAACTCTCGTTGAGCGAAAGGCAAGTAGGATTGATTCAAATTCTGAAGCTCTGAGCAAGAAAATGTAAAGGCTGGACAAAGACCTGAATGAAATGGCCACTGATATGCATGCTGCAATAGATCTTCTTGGAGAAGTCAGAACTCAACATTCAGTAGATCTCACTGTTATCTCCGAGCAAGCAAAAGGTGCCATACAAAGCTGCAATCAGATGGTCTCAGATGTGCAAATTCAGCAGGAGAATAAGCTTGCCACTTTTCTTGATCAACAAATGTCTGAAAAAGTTGATCAACTGGTTGATGAAAAGTTGGCCAAACTGAAAGCTGAACTGAAAGAGGAGCTGCTGAATGAGATGTCTGAACAGGAGACGGATGCAATTGCTACTGCCCTGAACAATCGGATGATGAGCTTTGAAGGACGGCTAAAAGCTGAGCACAATTCAGCCATCGACAAGCTAAGTGTTGGCCTGAGAGGGATGGCCAGGCAGATTGGGCAATTGCAGGGCAAACAGACTGAGATGGACAGTCAGTTCACATTATTGGCGGAGTCAGTTGATGAAGTTGTCAAACGAATAAATGACGATGATGCCAAAAAGGGGGAAGGAAAGAAGCAAATAG
>JAPKLY010000523.1:74528-92441 GCA_026898435.1 Prunella vulgaris
ACATTACTCACACTCAGCTTATCTGACTCGTTACTGAACTGTCCCTGTTGTCCCTGTGGACCTTCAGTATACTGAGTAATTCAGGAAATCCTGACTGAGAGTGCAAGAGCATTTTTCTGAGTCTTTCAGAAAAATTTGACATCAGTATATTCCCCCCATACACTGATCTTACTCGTTTCTGGACCAACAGCAAATAAATTATGTTTTGTATTATTACTTTTTTTGAATCCATCAAAATGCACGATGCTGTTTTACCAATGAGGGGATACCATCCTTATCAAATATTCTCAAAGAAGTAAAACCAGTATCATCGAGGATACGAATGATCAATTTGTACCTATTTTAAATATAAGTTAGATAGTTCAAGTAAAATTGAAGAATAATGTGTGAAAATGTATTATGTAGGTGAGCAGAGAATACATTTTTTCACTTTTGTTTAATTGTGTGTCACATTTTTTGCATGATAATGTGTCATTGTTGTTCATAACCATTTTCCAACAATTTGGGCATGCATTGCAGTACCATCTATTTTGGGTGTCAATTTGTTAAATGGTAGCTATGACGGTAAAGTCACATTCCTGAAAGATATTATCATTTGATTATTTTTTTATGTTATTTTTGCTTGTTTATTATTTGTAAAAATGTTAATTAAAAATGCAAAATTATACGTTAAAAATATTGTTGATGTCTGCAATTAGGCTTGGCAGTGGGGCAGGGAATCCCCGATCCTATCGGGGATCCGCCCCGAACAGGGCGGGGAATCCCCAAAAGAAATGGGGATGGGGTGGGGCCGGGGAGTGTATTCCCCGCCCCGTTTTCCGTGGGGACCCGCATAAATTATCATACATATATATGTATATACCTATTATATATTAACATATTATACATATATCATATACGTATGTTATATATATTATATATATATATACATATACATATATAACCAATTAATCATTCATGTATGTATAATATATAATATATTAAATTTAATTCTATTTATGCATTTTAAATTTTACCCATTTAATTTTTTTATTATGCTTATTAAAAATTAAGGCAAATTAATTTAAGTAGGGATAGTTTGAAATTGATTTATGAAAATGGGGAAATATTTTGGAGCTTTAGCAATATAAAGCCTGTCGGTATCCCTTATACCGGCTGGTGACGTGTAATGCACATTGTTTGACTTATGGGGCATATGTTGTGAAACGTGTCCATTCGGTTCTACCAGAATCGACTGAGGGAGACATGAGATGGGATTGCAGGTGTCAGCCTTGGGCAGGTGGGTTTTGCAGAGTGTTCGTTGTATGTTTGGATATATATATATATATATATTCCTGTGATTTTCATGATTCGGTCAAGCTAGGCTGCAAAGTGTTGTAGTTACATGGTCATATTTTGTTGCTTTTCTCTTTAGCTTATATGTTTTGTTGTTTTCTTCTTTAATTTATTATATTAGATTATTGTTTTCAAAATTTTATTATTTTGTTACTTTAAAAAGGCAAATTTATATATATAAAGATATTTTCAGAATATATTATCAAAATAAGGAAAAAATATATTTATAAATGATGTACTGCCATCATTAATAGTAGCCGATGTCTCCATTTTTTCGCTTAGCACCCAAAAAATTGATATTCTGAGAAGTAGTTTTTCGGTTTCACAAAATGGCAACATAGAAATGATCGTGTGGGGTGGGTGTGTGTGAGACAGAGAAAATAATATCTTTTCTTGATTCTTTTAGGAAAATTTAATTTTATGAACTAAAATATTTGAAGTGGGTGGTTATTAAAATTGAAAGAGTCATGAAAAATATTCTTTGGAAATATAGTTGTTAAAATTTTTTAATTAAATAAATATTATTTTTATATGGCAACCAAATATATGTTATTAACAAATAGTAGTATAACTTAGGAGATGATTTAAGTTTATATAAATAAATATTTATTTAATTAAAAATATTAAACTATCACAATTTTAAAAAGTAGTATAATTTTGGAGATGTTTTAAGTTTATATAAATTAATATGTGTTTAATTTAAAAAATTTATCAACCATATTTCAAAATAATATTTTTCTTGACTCTTTAAATTTTAATAACCACTCACTTCAAATATATCTATATATATTTTAAAGAAGTTATATAAGGAGTGAAGAGGTTGAGGAAGTAGTTCAAATAAGTGTACATACATATATATATTTTAAAGAACTCGTGTGATGTCCCATGTAATGTGTGTAGTCTTATCTTCCCCGATTGGAGGAATTTTTGAGGCAAAGGTATGTGAAGATTGATGGAGGAAGATATTATTGTATATAACTATTTTTTTAAATTCATCTAAATACATCTTTACTATATTGTATAATACTTATTAAATTAAAAAATTTAACAACCATATTTCTACATAATATTTTTCTTCAATCTTTCAATTTTAATAACCGACTGGCTTTATATTGCTAAACCTCCAAAAATTTTCCCCATTTACATAAATTAATTTAAAACTATCCCAAATTAAAAAATTTTGCCAAAAAAAAAAAAATGTTTGCGGGGAATGGGGATCCCCCGCTGGGGCGTAGATGGGGGCAAAATTTTCCCCGTGAAATTTGTGGGGACGGGGATGTGGATTGCCCCCCGTGACAAGACTATCTGCAATACACATAACATATGTTTCCTTTGTAAATTTATCAGTGAAATATGAATGCATGTGATAGGTGTCAACTGATGTATATGGAGGTAGATAATCAAAATTCTCAGATTGTAGACTGCAGAGACAATGTGATTATGATATTTAATATAAAAATTATAATATTTTTTTTTTTAAAATTACCTGTTAAAATATATTGCACCTTAGGTATTTGGTTGTTAATGGTCAATCTACTTGCATACATAGAATTGGTTACACATTTACCTTTTCTGAATATAAAAAAGAGTTTATGGATTAGAGTTTAATGAAGATATGTATACATGAAGTTAGAGTAAGTATGAATAATTACAAATGTTTTAAAATAAACCTTTGTAGCATTTTTGGACCTTAGCATAGCCCCAAACAATTACAATATGGTTAGTTGGGTGTTTAATCTTGTATTGCAGAAGTTGTTTGTAATATCCCTCCCACAATGTGCAAGTCATCATTGTATTCCTTGAAAAACCAAATCATAATTACTTTACTTTATTTTATTTTGAAAATTATATAGTGCGTAGAAATATAAAAAAATCTATATCATTGAGAACATACCCTCTGTCCTGAACTTCAATGTCCAATTTAGTAACCATTCTACCGTTGACAGGTAAAACGCTTACCTTACCAATGTGTACAACAAAGGCTGCTATATCTATAGAAGAAAATGAAGATTACTGATAAAAAAACCAAAAAAAAAAAGACATTGTTTTAATCATTTTAAAAAAATATTACTCCCTCCGTCCACAAAAATTGGACTACCTTGGCCATTCACAGTTATTAAGAAGAGTTGATGTTGATGTGTAAAAGTGAGTCCATTAGTATAAAAAAGTATTTAATTATTAAAAAAGTACTTGATGTGATGTGTAAAAGTGAGTATATGTGTATAAACAATTAAAATAGTGATTGTAAGTTTTTCATTTTAGGTAAGTAGACCATTTATTGTGGACGACCATTTAAGGCAACGTGGATCATTTATCGTGGACGGAGGGAGTATTTGTTACCACGCAGTATTTTATCTTCTTTAAACTGGGAGAGAATGTCTTCAAAAAAAATAAAATGGTACTCTGATTTTTGTAGTTGAAGTGGATTAGACCTTCTCATTTCTGTATGGTTGTGAAAAATAATTTTGTACGGGTGTTCGTATGCAGTATCCATCCACCAGGCTTTTCAACAAAAAAGTTATATAAATTGTAGGCTTGGCCTTCTTTGACAATGTTCTCATACCTTTTGATAAGGTATTTTCGTATAGTAGCTTGCATTTTTATCCCCTACAATTTTTTTTAAAATTAAACTGGAACGCAATATGAGGAATATATTAAAACATGCAAATAATATTGCTTACATAACTTGTCCACAGACATATAATATACATAATCTATTAAACACACAGATGAGTTGCATGTTTTCTAAAAAGAAAAAGAAGAACTTAGGATTCAGAAAACATTTATGAAAGATATAATATCCATAATTGATAAAAAAAGTATTACAAATATATCATCAAAATGAGAGAAAATAATAAACTTGTATCACAGATATGTGTAGACGTATATGCAAGACCGATTCGGGTATGTTGTCAACACAAAATTTATGTGTAAAGAAGTTATACATGTATGTAAAAGCAAGATAAAATACTTACTTATTCTATCAATTAATATTAATTCGAAGAAACATTGTTGTCGGGTATTGTCTTTTGACAGAACCATCCAACTAAGCTAAATTTTAACTTTCATGCTCTATGTTTCTTTTTAATGGTTATTACATCTAGAAAGGAGAAATCTGAGGTCATAATGACATAAGTGTTGAAGGAATACAAACAGTGATGATGTATGAGTTATGGGAATGGATCTCTTAATGAAAGAGCAGGTTATACGTATTGTATGTTTTATTATGTGTAAGGTGAATTTGGTGAGTTGTAATGCATTGTAAATCAACTTTAACCGTGTTTCATTTTTTGGTAACTGATGTTTAGATTTGGATGTGATCAAATAATTTTTTTCATAATTATTTTAATACGAATCTGTTGAATAATTTTTTTTTTAAATTAAATTTTGAGTTAGAAAATATGTTTATGATTTACAAAAATAAATGATTTAATTTAAAATTGTTAATAATATATATATTTCTAAATTAGTAATATATATATTTCTAAAATTAGTAATATGTATTTCTAAAATGCATAATGATTGAAATTTATTTGGCATATATATATATATATATACATGTTCCATTAATTTTGATAATTGATGTTTGGATTTGAATGTGGTAAAACTTTTTTTTTAATTATTTTAATAAATTAGTTAGTTCCTAGGAATAAGTGTGATGTTAGTTAATAATTTTTTAAATATCATCAATGATAAAATTGAAAAATCACCAAATTATTTTTATGATTTACAAAAATAAATAGTTTAATTTAAAATTATTAGTAATATATATATTTCTAAATTAGTAATATATATGTTTCTAAATTAGTAATATATATATTTCTAAAATGTGTAATTATTGGAATTTATTTGGCATATATCAATGTTCCATTTATTTTGATAATTGATGTTTGGATTTGTATGTGGTCAAGTTTTATTTAATTATTTTAATAAGTTAGTTAGTTCCTAGGAATAAGTGTGATGGTGGTTAATAATTTTAAATATAATTAAGTTTTTATTTTTTGTTTTTTGAAAATGAGAATAAAAAATATTTGAAAATGTGGAGAGATGTAGTGGATGTTGTTACCATTTTTTTATTTTATTTAAATATCATTAAGATTTTTTTTAAAGATGGAAGGAGGAAAGCATCAAGAAATTATTAAAATAAAATTTAAAAGATGAAAAAGAGGAAACGCGTAGAATATTACCGGGTGAAAATAAGAAATGACTCATAGGATAGAGAAGAAAATGAGGAAACGTAAACACAAATTGATGAAAAATTGAAAATTAAGAGAAATTTTGGACAGTAAATTTAGAAATGTCACGTAGGAGGGAGAATTTTGTGAATTAGATAAAATGTAGATTTTTGTGTTTTTACTACATTCAGTTTCAAATTCAATTTAGGTTGTGTTCTGTCTCGTGGATAATGATACAATTTCATATTCGGATAAAAGTAAATTTTCTGATTGTAGACATGCTTGAGTGAAGGCAATTAGGGTTTATATTTCCCGCCATGCCATATTCTGAATATCTGGGGTTTATTTCCGCATTAACCTTTCATCGCAAACAGTCTTTTCTCCTCTGTCATTTGAATCTAATGCGATTACTGATGACAAAAATGTCTGTTGACGTTCTTGTGAAATATATATATGCTGCAGGGTCAAAGAAGCAGAAAATCAAGGCGAATGGTTTAATTTGTGCTTTTATGGGATGCTTCTATCATTAATGTGGTTTTGATATCTAGTCCCATACCGATCCTTGAATGGAAAAGAGAATTTTCTATCTGCCAAGGTAGTTTTGGTTATATTTCATCTTATTGTTTACTAGCTGAAAGAGTATGTGTATGACTGACTTTTGGTATTCTAAGTATATGCAACCGAGGGTGCTACTAAAATTGGGCAACTAATGATGGATGATATCTTGTACACATGGATAAGGAATTTAGGCAATTTTATTAAACAGTTGCATCATGTTGATATATTAGGCTGCCGAGTGTTAATGTATTTTTATTTGAAGCATATTTTCCTTAAAAAAGGTATGTAAAAGAATTATTGTTGGTCCCGAAACGAGTATAATCAGTGTATGGGGGGGGAATACACTGATGTCAGATTTTCTGAAAGACTCAGAAAAATGCTCTAACACACTCAGTCAGGATTTCCTGAAGTACTCAGTATGCTGAAGGTCCACAGGGGCAGCAGAGACAGTTCACTAACGAGTCAGATAAGCTGAGTGTGAGCAAAGTGCTCGGAAGCTCAGTAGAGATAATAAACCTACTAACCGCTTGGAAGCAAGTCAGTTGGACTACTATCTCAGTGAGTCAGAGTGGGAGCGGAAAGTGAGCCCTTAGGTTCTACTCGTTTTTAGTTTCTGAAAACATTTTCTCTGAGTTTGCTTAGTAAACTGGTGGTTAAGGCTGAGTGCACAGTGTTAAGATTCAGGATGATTGATTCAGTCCTGAATAGAAAAGCGATGCAGGATGTTCAGTTTATTATGATGACAATTATGATCCTGAACAGAACAGTAAATCAGCACACAGGGGACTTTTTAACGTGGTTCGGAGATAACCAACTCCTACGTCCACGACCTGATTTAACAGGAAGCTATCCTCAAAACCCTGAGGATAGGTGCTTGGGTTTTACGTGCCAAGGGACACGAGTAGCCAACTTCCTCTCTTAGGAACTGACCCCTGAGCGTTTTACAAGTCCCAGTCCTTCTAACCAACCAATCTCACACCTTGAGTGGTTTGGTATTCTGGTTTCCAACTAAGATAGCTCTAGCAATACAAAACAGTGCTAAATAATAGAGCTATCGATCTAAGCAAATACAGAGTGAATCCTACTACAACACTAGGGAAATTTAATTGCAGAGTGTTGTTTATGATATGCTTTGAATGCTTGGATTCTTGAGAGTTTTCTCTTGGAAATTTCCCGTTAACCTTGAATGGGTGCAAGGCTCTCCATATTTATAGGCAAGATTCAAAATAGATCTTTTGGAGGAGATCAAATCAAATCTTTCCTATTTTAGGTAGAATACAGGCTAGAAATACTGTTTGACCTACCCGCCATGCTTATTCTGGCAAGTTGTCACATCACCTGCAACTTTTTGAGACGCATTAAATGCTGCGCAGACTCCGTGCATGCGTGTCGAAAGATCATTGGCTCTCCGCTATAACGGCTAGTTGACCTTCAGACATTTGTCCTTCCTCGTACATTCAATGCTCTGAGTCTCTTGTTAATAACTCAGTCTGAACGTGTGTCTTTATGGAGTCTTACTGACATTCTCTTTGTCTCTTGTCCCATAGCATAAATAACCTTTTGCTTTGGACTTACATGATTCAGGTGATCTGAACCACGGCCTGAGTCAGGTCCTATGTACATTCAGCACAGCCTGATAGGTTATTCAGCCCAGTATGTGTAACCTTTTTGCTTCGGACTTACAGGATTCAGGTGAACTGAACCAAGGCCTAAGTCAGGTCTTAAGTGCATTCAGCACAGCCTGATAGGTGACACTTACTTTTCATTGACTAACTTCTGTCCTTAGTATGCTTAGTGTACTCAGTAGAAACATCAGCCAATGGTACTTCAGGATTGACTTCAGGATGAATCAGCAGGCTTCGATCTTCAGCTTCAGAGCAGAAAATCTTCAGCAAAACTGACTGACTCCTTCAGAATGGTTTACGCTTCAGACTTCAGTAAATTGGGTCGACTCCAATATTCTTCAGTCTTCAGCATGGTGCACCTGTACTGAATCTCTAACATAACTATCCAGAATTGTTTTATCCTGAACAGCTATACTTAGGCAAATTCATCAGGGGTTTTGGGATCTAATCAAAACACTCAGATTGTACCAACAATTTCCCCCTTTTTGATGATGCCAAAACCCTTAAGCAAATTCCTATTCATCTATACAATCAACTAACTTAGTCAATGAGAACAACTCAGTACCACCTGACAAACTAGGTACTTAGTCTATAAGATGAAAACAAGGAATGGGTTAGTACAGTTCTTGATAAGGATTCAGAAAAGTAGATTCAGGAGTCAACAAGAAGTTGTACTCAGGAAAAGTAAATAACTTCATTGATTGATAAGAAAATACAAGTATCCTGAAGGTATTACAAAATTTCTGAACAACTAGCTCCTGATCTAGTCTTCATCCTTATTCCAAGCAGTCAGTGGAATCTCGTACATTTCCAGTACCCGGTTCAGGACCTGCTTCATCCTGTTCCGATCAGCAATGGCCCCGGCAGCTCGTCCTACTCCGACGACTTCTTCATAAATTGCTTTCCGGTCCAGTTGCCTGGAGTTCCTAAAGAGTGGAGGAGGGTACTTGATGAATTCCGGAGGAGCGATCTCTACACCTTCAGTGTCAGCATGTCTGATGATTTCAGCCCAGAGATCAGGATGCTCCTGTGCCATCCAGTTATGGAGTATGACGTCTTTTTCTTCAGTCAGATCATCCCATAACCCCACCACGTAGAATAGGTAGGCCCACCTATTCCGGATCGGAATCCATACCTCCAACATCTCTATCGGAATGAAGTCTTCCACAAACTTCAGTGGAGGATGACTTTGATCTGAACTGACCACAATCTTCCTCTGAGTCTTCATCCGAGATCCAGAAGATACAGATTTCTTCTTCTGAACCTGCGAAGTCAGATACTCATTGGACTCCTTTAGGCGCTGGATCTGACTGAGGAGCGAGATCTCCTTCATTTTTGCTATCTTTTCAGCTTCAGTCATCACCATATTCTTCTGAGTGGTCAGCTCAGTTTGCATATGTTCCTCCATCTCATTGTACAAAGGCTCCAGAGCGGGGTCCTCAGACGACCTCAATCTTTTCGGCTGTGAACCTTCAGCAGCTTCGATGGCAGCGACGGACCTTGTCCTCTTCCTTTCCGCCGCTATCAGTTCAGGGGGGAAGTTTTTCTTCTTTGCTTTACCAGTAATGGCAGTCTGCTTCTTCCCTTCTTCCCCCTTTTTGGCATCATCGTCATTTATCCGTTTGACAACTTCATCCACTGACTCCGCCAAAAGTGTAAACTGACCATCCATCTAAGTCTGCTTCCCCTGCAATTGCCCAATATGCCTGGCCATCCCTCTCAGGCCAACACGTAGCTTGTCGACGGCTGAATTGTGCTCAGCTTTTAGCCGTCCTTCAAAGCTCATCATCCGATTGTTCAGGGCAGTGGCAATTGCATCCTTCTCCTGTTCAGACATCTCACTCAGCAGTTCCTTCTTCAGTTCAGCTTTCAGCTTGACCAACTTCTCATCAACCAGTTGATCAACTTTTTCAGACAGTTGTTGATCTAGAAAATTGGCAAGCTTAGTCTCCTACTGAGTCTGCACATCTGAAACCATCTGATTGCAGTTCTGAATGGCATCCTTGGTTTGCTCAGAAATAACAGTGAGGTCTACATTGATTTTAGTCCGAGCTTCCCCAAGGAGATCTATTGCAGCATGCATATCAGTGGCCATATCATTCAGGTCACGGTCCAGGTTGTTCAGTTTCTTGTTCAGCAATTCAGAATTCGAACCAACCCTACTAGTTTTTCGCTCAACGAGGATGACTCTCCTGTGCAGATTGCCAAGAGCTCGTGAGGAATTCTAAAGATATATAGCTTCGGGTGTAGTCCATTTTCCTCTGACTCGGACCATGCCTGGTGGACCCTCTCCTGAAGCCTCCGCAATCCCGGGTCCCAGGATTGCTTCATCGGCCGGTGCACTGACTCCCTCAGTGCCATCTTGCTGATCATCATCAGCAATCATTACCACCTCCTGCTCAACTGCCTTCACCTCTCCCTTCTCTTCTTCAGCATTCTGAGGTTCTGGCTCAGGATAGGTTCGGCGGACTGTTCTGATAAAATCCACCATCTTAATCAATTGATGTAGAGAGTTTACATCAAAATGATCAAAGAGGGCGGCTTCTAAATCTGTAATGCAGTCCCAACCTCTGGACTCTCCTAGCTGACTGAGCTCAGACCATGTAGCATTTCTGATCATGGCAAAAGTGCGGAGTTGCACAACTGCCTCCTTCTGAGCTTCAGTGAGATCTGGAAATCTCCTTTCCACCATTTCAGCTGCCGCTCCCCTTGCTACTATCTCAAAGTCTGAAAGAATATTTACATCGGGCGCAGGGAACGGCCATGGTGTTTCAGCCTGAACTGGTTCAGCAGCCTCCTGCTCAACTCCTCCTTCCTGAGCAGGCTCCACCTGATCCAAACTCTGATAAGTTTCAGCGATGTTAAGGATCATTTGATTAGGATCAGGGGATACAACATCCGGAACAGATGAAATGGGAGCAATTTCAAGAATGGCCTGCGCCTGAGCTGGTTCCCTCTCCGGAGTTGCATGCTGAACAGCTTCTTCAGCAGCTCTCTCTTCCACAAGCTTTTTCTCTCGCTCTTCCACGAGTTTCTTCTCTCGCTCTTCCATGAGTTTCTCCTCTCGCTCTGCTGACCCTGAATAGAGAAATTTCAGCTTTTGTTGCTTAGGTCTTGAGGGCTTAGATTTATCCTCCGCTGGCTTTGCTGTATCAGACTCAAAAGACTTGCCTGCCTGAGCCTTGACTCTGTCAGTCATGCTCGCCTGGGCCTTCTTCTTCTGAGTCCGAGGCCTTCTCCTGGTACCAGCATCATCGGAGTAAGCTCTGAATAGATTGATTTTCACTGGAATCTCGAGTGATTGGGCCTGATCCACATCACCGAGATCCAGGGTCTCCAAGAGCATAGAAATCTTGGTGCCAAAGTGCATCTTGGCCTCGAAAGTCGCCTGCCCCTCTGGCGAGTACCTGATTTTGCTGGTCTCAGCCACCAGCATTTGGAGGAAGTAATCCTCCCAGTTAAAATTGTGCAGAGAGGCATCCGAGATTGCCATCATCGTAAAAAGCTTTGGTCTGGAGAGCTGCTCTAATCCTCCGGCAATCCCCATCACTCCCTGACTTGTCAGGTCGAAGAAGTGGCGGTTTTCAATCCTCAGGACAGATTTATTCAGGCCCGACTTCAGGACGACATCCCCATCACATAAGGACTGGAGAAAGTTCTTCTCATTCCCAAACCCATAATCCACTGGGCTTCGTCTTGTACTGGGAAGATTAAAAACCTCCTTAATCTTCCTCTGGATGTTGAGAGTGACCCATCTTCTGGTCATCTCCTCCTCTCCATCCTTCCCCTTTGTACAGGTGGTCAGGGTTATGCAAGTTTCCCACTCCTGGGACTCCTTGTTCTGCGCCATCTTTAAGTAGAATGCAACAACAAGTCTCGGGAGGAGCCTCTGTGGTCTTGCAGTAATGAACTGCAGAAGACCTGCATTATTGAAAATTTCTTGTACAGGCAAAATGTCGGGGTGATTAGAAGAAAAATCCCCATAGGGTTCATAATGTATCTCATTCCTTAGATGGAAAAGATTTCCAAAGAAGGAATCTGCAGAAGGAGACGCCATTGAAATAATATGAAGAAATGAAGAGAACCGGGTTTTAGAGAAAATATGTAAGGGAAATATTTAGGTGCATAAAGATTTTAACAACACAATCTTCCCCTATTTATACAAAAATTCGGTTTTAATCGGGTGGCTTAGAAAATAATGACCTATGAGATTCAATGGTCAAGATTGAGCAGTGAAAAACATTGACTCTTCGGTTTTTCAAAAGTAATTGGTCAAATTTTATCGAAAACTGTTCCCGCCCACAGTGCATTAAATGCACATTAGAGCATGTCCGTATTTAATTCAAATAAATTGTATTAAATAATAACCGAATATTAAAACGAATGGCTGGGATCATTTGAAAAATTAAATTGATTTGACAATACAGCAAACAGTATAAGGAAAATGCACGCAAGATCAGATGACTAGATAAAAATTAGAAAACATACCAGTCAGTCAGATTTGTATTCTGACTGATACCACTTATTGCACTATCAGAGTGACAAGTCCTGAGTTCTGTGTCCTGAATCTTAGTCAGTCTATACTGATCATCCATTTTATACTGAATGTTCCCCCTACAACCATTCACATTCTCTCTGGGATTCCTTCACCCTGAGTCCATATGAGTTATTCCCCCTAACCTTGTGCATTCTTATCAGAGATTCAGACTGAATCACCTAAGCCTGGGTCAAGGAGTCCTAACTCTACTGATAACTCAACAAACCTAGTTTCAGGCAAAGCCTTAGTCAGGATGTCAGCTCTCTGTTTTTCAGTAAGGACTCTCTCCATCCTGATGTCCTTCTTCTCAACATGATCTCTGATAAAGTGATGCCTGATGTCTACATGCTTACACCTTGTGTGTAAGACTGGGTTTTGGGATATGGCAATGCCACTATTATTGTCACAATAAATTGGAACTTCAGTGGCCTCTATTTGGTAGTCTCTCAGTTGTTGTTTCAGCCAAAGAATCTGAGAACAACAACTGCCTGCCGCCATATACTCAGCCTCAGTAGTAGACGTTGCAACACTGGTTTGCTTTTTAGAAAACCAAGAGATCAGTTTACTCCCTAGAAACTGACATGTGCCTGTAGTTGATTTCCTATCAAGTCTACAGCCTCCATAATCAGCATCTGAATAGCCAGTCAGTTCTAGGTTGTCATCAGAGGGATACCAAAGCCCTAGATTGATTGTACCTTTCAGGTATTTCAATATCTTTTTGGCACTCTCTAGATGACTCTTCTTTGGATTAAACTGATACCTTGCACAAACTCCAACTGCATAAGTGATGTCAGGTCGACTAGCAGTAAGATATAATAAAGATCCTATCAGTGCCCTATATTCAGTCTGATTTACTGAGACTCCTTCTTTGTCAGGATCCAGCTTCTCATTTGTGTTCATGGGAATGCGTGAGACTTTGCTGGACTGAACTCCAAATTTCTGAATCAAGTCCCTCGCATACTTGGACTGATTAATGAAAATTCCGGAGTCAGTTTGCCTGACTTGGAGACCCAGAAAGAAATTTATTTCTCCTATCATTGACATCTCAAATTTCCCAGTCATCAGCTTGGAGAATTTCTCACAAAGCTTCAGATTAGGAGATCCAAATATTATGTCATCCACATAAATCTGAACCAAGAGAATGTCTTCCCCTTCGGTGATCCGGAAGAGGGTCCTGTCCATTGTTCCTTTCACGAACCCGTGGTCTATCAGGAATTGGGATAATGTATCATACCAAGCTCTCGGAGCTTGCTTCAGGCCATAAAGAGCTTTCTTCAGGTGATATACCTTATTGCCAACTTCGAATCCAGGAGGTTGCTCAACATACACCTCTTCATTCAGTACACCATTCAGAAAAGCACTCTTTACGTCCATCTGATACACTTTGAATTTCCTGAATGTTGCATAAGCCAGAAACAACCTGATTGCTTCCAATCTTGCGACTGGAGCAAAGGTCTCGTCATAGTCGATACCCTCGGCCTGAGAGTAACCCTTTGCTACTAGCCTGACCTTATTTCTGACAACAACATTCTTCTCATCCCTCTTGTTCTTAAAAACCCACTTGGTGCCAATAACATGTTGACGCCTAGGTCTCTCAACTAACTCCCAAACCTGATTCCGCTCAAACTGATTGAGCTCATCCTGCATGGCTAGGATTCAGTTGGGATCAGCTAGAGCTTCTTCTATGCTTGTAGGTTCCTGATCACTCAGGAAGCAACAAAACATAGCGCTTTCACCAAAGGACAACCTCGTCCTGACCCCCTCATTGATATCCCCAATGATATCAGCCAATGAGTGATCATCTAGCCATCGCCTCCTGCTGACTGGAGCACTGGGAGCTACTGACGTTCCATTGCCTGATCCTGAAATATTAGTCTCGACAATAATAGGCAAAGAAGCGGAACGAGCAAGAACAGGGGATACTGAGTCATTTCCTGAGGGTTGACCAATATCAAAGAAATTGTTTCCCCCTGTAGTGTTGGACTCAGTAACTGTCTCAGGTGCAGAAGCATCATCACCGACAGTACGTACCTCAGGTTGAGTCTGTCCTTCCGTCTGAGACTCAACGTTTTTCGAGGCAGAGACTTGCTCAGGGTTTGCCTGAAGTCCATCCTGATCTTCATCATCATCATCCCATCCCTTGGGAGCACTGACAAGTTTGATCTTGAATTCAGGATTCTTCAGACTCAGTCTTGTTACCCTTTTGGTAATTCCCTCAATTTCAGGACTTGGAACCTGTTTCCTATGCACTGATGCAGTATCATCAAACACAACATGAGGTGTTTCCTCCACACAAAGGGTCCGACAGTTATACACCCTGAAAGCTTTACTGACTGAGGAGTATCCTAAGAAAACTCCCTCATCAGATTTGCTATCAAAGGCTTTCAGCTGGTCTTTCCCATTGTTCAGGATGAAACACTTACACCCAAAAATATGGAAATAAGAGATGCGAGGCTTCCTCTTGTTCCAAGTTTCATAGGGTGTCTGAGCATGTTGTTTGTTCAGCATAGATCGGTTCTGAGTGTAGCAAGCAGTGTTGATTGCTTCAGCCCAGTACTTCTTGGGCAGTCCTGATTCAGCCAACATGGTCCTGGCAGCTTCCTTCAGGGTTCGATTCCTTCTTTCAGCTACCCCATTCTGCTGAGGGGTCCTGGCTGCAGAAGTCTCATGAGCTATACCATGGTTAGTACAGAAGTCAGTTATAATAGAGTTTATAAACTCGGTTCCTCGATCTGATCGGATCCTGACTATGCTCTGACCCTGTTCAGTACTCAATTGCTTGAGTAACTCTGGAAGCTTGACCTGAGTCTCCTTTTTGTTCGGCAAGAAAATAACCCATGTGTACCTGGAATAGTCATCAACAACAACAAGGGTATATTTCCTACCATTTATGCTGACAGGAGTTACTGATCCAAAAAGATCCATGTGCAGGAGTTGAAGCACTCTGTCAGTAGAGAAGGCTTCCTTCACCTTGAATGAGGCTTTGGTTTGCTTGCCTTCCTGACATGCTCCGCACACATGGTCTTTGCTAAAAACTTCATTAGGCAGACCATCTACAAGAGAAAGTCTAGAGATTTTGTTAATAATCTTGAAGTTTAAGTGACTCAGACGTTTATGCCAAAGCCAACTGAGCTCAGAGGAGCTCTTAGCGACCAGACAGGTTTCAGGAGGGCTGCTCTTGAAGTCAGCAAAATATACATTGCCCCTCCTGACACCTGTAATCAGAACCTGTAGTGTAGATTTGTCCTTCACAAGACACATGTTAGATGTAAAATCTACACTATATCCTCGGTCACAGAACTGACTAACCGAGAGTAAGTTATGTCTCAGTCCCTCAACATATGATACATTCATTACACGGACAGAGTTAATAACAAGTGTTCCGAATCTCTGGTGAAACCCTTAGAGTTATCACCAAAGGTTACCTGCGGGCCTTCTTGAGCTACATAATCCTGAAGGAGATCACGAAATCCGGTCATGTGCCTGGAACATCCTGAGTCCAAGTACCAGTCCTTCATCAGATCCTCCTTCCTCTTCTTGTAGCCCGCAGTGACCTGAAAAGAATCAGGCCTCAGGTACCCATCTCGTATTGGGTCCTACTGAGTCAGCCATACCCTTCGGGATCCAGATTTGTTTAACAATTCTGATAGCATCAGAAGAGTAAACCTGTTTCCCTGAAATATCAACATACACAATTCTCTTTTTCCTTTATGCCTGGGAAGTTGAGGGTGTATGGGTGTCAGCCTGAGATACAGGAGCCCTATATTGATTTCTGGGGGTGGGCCTCCTGTTCCTCCTTGGCCTGGGTGCATTGGGCTGAGTTTGATCCCTAGAATGAGCAGCTCGGGCCTAACCTTTTGGCACTTGAGGTCTAGCCTGAGTGTTTCTGGAGTCAGGTCTCCTTTGCCTTTCAGAGGCCACCTGGTTTGTCCTTCTCCTTCGAGGATTAGGACGCTCCTGATGGGCTCTGTGCCCTGTCTGAGAGATCTGGACCTCAGTAATCCTTGGCCTTGCCTAAGGCCTCCTCTGTCCTGAGTTTCTTCTGCTTTGAACATTTCTAGGCTGGGCCTGAGAAGTGCTGGGAGCAGAATCTTTCCCAGATTGAGGATTCCTAGGTTGAGCCTTGGATTTCCCTTGATCTGTCTTCCCTGACTCAGGATGAGGAGCCTTGGCCTTTCCCTTAGGTTTTGGCCTAGAATCCTCAGTCCTTTGCCTGACAGGTTCAGCAGGCATTTTCTCCTTCCCTTTGCCTTTATTCTGATGAGCAACACTTGAGCCCTTGTCATCACTTAAGACAGGGACAAACTTCTTCTGAGAGTTGCTCCCTGAGGCACCTCTCCTTTTCTTGCCCTTTGGGTCTTTTGAGGCATCGTAGCCTAACCCAGCTTTAGCACAATTAGTCAGCTGAGAGAAACTTGTCAACTCATCAACCACTTGGGTAGATGTGTATAACTTCTTCAGCTTAACTTCAAGATGCCCATTTGTTTCTTTCAGGGCCTCAATTTCAGAGGTGTATTGAAGCACCAACTCTTCATGAGCTTTCTCCTTTGAGATCAGCTCAAGATCCCAAGCAGTTTGCTCAGCACAAATGCGAGCTTGCCACTCAGTTTTGAACATCACTCTCAGAGCGATTCGCTCAATCATCAGTTGTTCCTGAGCAAGGAACAGATCCGTGTCACGAGTCTCAATCAGCGAGCTGATTACACCCTTCAGTCTTTCTACCTCCAGTGGAGCTTCATCATGCTTGTTCCGAGCATGAAGTAGCTCTTCCTGAAGATGTACTAATCTGAGGGCTTCTTCAGTATCTCTTACTCTGAGAGACTCAGTTAACCGATCGTTCTCCTCACTCAGATGTGCATTCACATCCAATGTGTGAGTATGAGTCTCCTGCAGCCTTGAGAAATCAACCATCAATTGCTCTAGGGCGAGCTGAAGCTCGAGTTCTCCTGCTGAATCTGAGCTAAGCTCAGGTGCGTGATCAGGAGAAGAGGCAGAAGAACATACCTCGTCATCTGCCATCAGGCAGAGGTCATCAAACTCTTCATCGGAGAAGAGTTCAGGGGACCGGCGTCCCAGATTTCTCTTGTTCTCCTTATTCTCTTGTTCTCCTTGATTGCAAGATCTCTCTTGTTCTCCTTGATCTTTTCTGATCCCTCACTCATCTCTCTCAAAGTATCCCAGATTTCTTTAGCTGTCCTCAGGTGCATAAGTCTGACCGAATTCTCGTAAGAAATGGTGTGGAGTATAATGTTCTTAGCAACATTATCCAGTCTGATTTGCTTAATCTGATCAGAATTAAGCGCGGACCTCTCCACCTCTTCATCTCCGGCGGCTGGAACAGGTACGTTGCCAGCAACGGGCCAGGTCGTCTGAAGATTTCTCATAAATCTGATTGGGCCATGCTCAATCACCTGTGGCATTTGATCATGAATAGTGTAGAGATGTGCAAGTACCCTGAATTTCCAATAGTCATAATTGTCAATAGAGAATTCAGGAAGATTGCCCTCGAGGCGTTTAGAACCGGATGCCATGATATACAGTTTTTCAGAAACAAGATCAGTTCAGTAGACCACCAAAAGTTTCTCCTCAGAAACTGTTGGTAAACAAAATCAGTGATCTTTTGAACCACTGCTCTGATACCACTTGTTGGTCCCGAAACGAGTATAATCAGTGTATGGGGGGG
>JAPKLY010000523.1:92841-142199 GCA_026898435.1 Prunella vulgaris
GTCTTCAGCATGGTCCACCTGTACTGAATCTCTAACATAACTATCCTGAATTGTTTTATCCTGAACAGCTATACTTAGGCAAATTCATCAGGGGTTTTGGGATCTAATCAAAACACTCAGATTGTCCCAACAATTATAAAATATAAGATTGACTAGAATTTTATTACAATTTCTTTTTTAATTTTCCCTAGCAGGACCAGATTAATGCAGATTTGTGCAATACCTTTATTCCACCTGCATGGCCTCAATTCTAGCTTTATCACTCTCATTCCAAAGATGCAAGGTGCGAATAAGATACAGGATTTTAGGCATATTGTCTTGAGTAATTTTATTTTTAAGTTACTCACCAAAATTGTGGCCACTCGATTGGGAAGCTTCATCTCCAGCTATTTATGTGATAGCCAATTTTGTTTTATTCCGGGGAGGAGAATACATACTTGCATTGCATTTTCTTCGTAGATTTTTAATAAATTGGGCGATAATGCTAAGATAGGGTGTTTTGCTTTGAATATTTATATGACTAAGGCCTTTGACACGGTTGATTGGAAGTTTATGCAAGTTGTTTTGGCAAGACTGAACTTTTGTCCAAAGTTTCGATTTTCAATTGTGGTTGTGTTAGATTTGGCAAGACTCTCGGTGCTGATTAATGGTAAACCTTATGGGTATTTTGGTTGTTCACGTGGTGTAAGGCAGAGTGGTCCACTTTCCCTTCTCCTTCTTTTGTATTGCAGAAGAGGCCTCGGGATACTGGTTGGAATGGATGTCATTCTCTGGTGCACTGTCCCCTTTGAAAGGTGTCTCCCGATATCTTTTATATGTTGATGATATTTTAATTTTGTCAAAGATAAGGCATGGAGATGTTAAGGAAATTGATAGAGTTTCAGAGGAATAAGGGCGGCTTTCAAGGCAGATTTATAATCCCAATAAATCATCCGCATATTTTGCAAGATCTACTTCGGGTGCGGTTCGGGATTGTGTTCAAAAGTTGGGAATCAAGGAAGGTTCCTTGCCATTTTCATACCTCGGGTTTCTATTTTTAAAGGTGCTCCAAAAAATGTTCAATTGATTGGTATTGCAGATATAATGTTAAGTAAGTTTTCTCCATGGAAATGAGATTACTCTCTTTGGCGGGTAGGGTATGTTTGGTTAATTTGGTGGTGGCCTCTTCTCTAGTCATTCGATGATGACATATAATATAGGTGGCCAAGGACCTTGATTATGAAGTTGGAAATGGCAATTATGAATTTTATATGGATTGGAGATGTGAATAAACGAAATACATTTTGTTTTGTACATTGGAAAAGGTGTTGCTCCCCTAAGGGGGAAGGGGGTCTGGTGTATGCTCAATTTCTTTAGCTAATGATTCTTTCATTGAGAAATTATCTTGGGACATTCTTTGCAGGAAATCATAATATTTTTCCTTATTTTTTGACTGATTCTACTAAAGTGATGGTCAGCCCCGGAGATTTATTCGCTCATCATCAATTTGGACAGGTATAAGGAGGCATATTCTTAGGATCAAGGAGTCTGCTTGATGGGTAATTGGGCGTCAATCTTTTGCTAATTTTTGGAATGATAACTGGCTTAGGTATTCTATAACGGACTAACTTGATATACCTTTGCATGTTGCTTCTTCTTTGTCCGCTACAGCGAGAGATTTTTACTTTGATGATACTTGGTATTTCTCATTATTATTAGTGCTTGTATATACAGAGGTTGTGCGGGACATTCTTTGTATGCATATCTCTTCGGATGAGGATAGATCATTTTTTGGTCAAAAAATCCGTATCTAGTGAGTTAACTTCACGTTTATTTTATGATGAGTTGAGGCAGACCTTGCCGACTGCGTGTTGGGGAAAATGGATTTGGATGAAATTTATTCCTTCATGTCGTTCGACCTTGGTTTAGCATGCAATTTGGGGAAAATTACCGACTGTGGGATGGCTTCATTCCTTTGGTATGGTTGGCCCCTCTATTTGTCCTTTTTGTTTGAATGATGAAGAGACGTTAGATCATTTACTTGCTGAGTGTTTTTTATGCAAGGGATGTTTATAAGTACTTTGCAAAAATCTTTGAGTGACAACTATCGTTTGGGTATGGTTTTTTTTTATATTTTGTTGCAGGCTATGAATTGGAGGTTTAGTTCTCAAATTCTATGTATTTGGCAACTTTCGTTTGTCACATTGGTGTTGTTTCTATGGACATATCATAATGGAGTTGTCTTTGAAATTTGGGTGGTTTCAGAACAAAGTGTTTGGCGTAGATAGAGTCCTTTGTACAGGAGTCTATGCATTTAGTTACTAAGGAGTCGTATGCTTCTTTGCATGACTTGTTGGTAATCCGACATTTTCGAATGTTTATTAATACTTGGAAATTGAAGATTGCATTGGAAATAAGTTGTATAGTTTCTCGGTATAAAGTTAACATGGATAGGGGAGTTTCTCGGCCACCTAGCACCATTTTTGGGGGAGCGGTGTTTAGAAATTCTAGAAAAAATTTTGTGGCATCCTTTTGTGTTTCAGTTGGTTGGGGATTTCCTCTAGAGGCAGAGTTGGCTGCAATTATGTTGGCAATCAAATTTCGGTTTGAACATGGTTGGATAAACTTATGGGTGGAGAGCGATTCACTTCTAACTATATAAACAACGAAGAAGCAAATCAGGATCATTCCATGGAAGCTTTGAACCTTATGGGTTAGTATACAAGTGATGATTCAATCTATGAATTTGATCTTTTCTCGTATTCTGCATGAGGGAAATAAGGCTGCAGACACATTGGTTACAAAATGAGCCAAGGGTGTTTGGTATGGTACAACTCCGGATTACTTGCATGATATTTTATATAGAGCCATGAATTTTAGTAGCTTTTGATATTTATAGACGGGATTTAGTAGGTCTGCATTTGGTCTTATTTTTTTGGACCATGGATTTTAATAATTTGATTTGCATTGAGATTTTTACTGGCCTTTGATTTCGGGCTTCACCCTTCAAGGATCAGAGTTATAGGTTGGTATCTCTTTTTCCCTACATCTGGTTTATCCTCAAGGGATGTTTACGGCTAGGTTTTTTACGAGGCCACACTGTAAATCAGGTACATGATCCTTTAATCCGGTTTGTGGATTTATACTTTGCCTTGACATACTCTTTCTTTTGCTTCTATTTATTTATGATCTTCATTTGCCAATAATTTATTCCACTTATTGCGATATTGATGTGTTTTTTTTTTGCTTTATGTTAAGAAATCCTTTCCAAATATTAAATCAATTCACACTCTTCTTTTTTGTTTGAAACTCTAATATTACATAATTGTACAAACTAACTATATACCTTTTATTTTCCAAAAAAAAAATTTATACCTTAAATATTTAAGCAAAACTACATAATATTATATTGATTTCATTCATATGATATATATATGTATATATTCGATCTATGATGCAAATTATTATATCAATGCAATCAATTAATTGCATTAACACCTTTCAGAAACCATTTTAATTTATTATGTGTATATTAAATTAAAAAATTGCCATATGAGTTGATTAGGGTCATAATTGCATCTTTTTGCATCCATTTCTATATGGTTTTGATGTGCTTATGTTCATATTTGACCCTAAAGTGATATACTTTGTGCATTTAACCCTTTTTGGCTAGAAAGTTGTGATTATAGGTGGAAACAAACAAAATGAGAAAGAAACAAGCAAGTTTGAGAAAAGTCCAAAATTTTGGAGTTTAGCTAATTTGCTCAATTGATGTTCCATGTTGAAGATCTTGAAGAGAGGGTCGCAAAGCAAAAAGAATCGAGTCAATCGGAGTCCTAGAACTCAAGATATGACGAAAACGAGGAAGTCGCGCATCGACCGACACTAAGTGTCTTGATCGGCAGCACATATACTTGTGCTCGGTGGCCTTCACGTGACCGGATCCCTGGATCGGCAGCATGCGCGGAGTGAGCGCACGACCACCATTGATCGGCAGGTGATAAGCTCTTGTGCGACATATTGCACTCTCGCGCGATCAAGCTGTCGACCATGGTCGACAGCCATTAAGGTCCTGGTCGACAGCAGTGCAGAAATCTAATTTTTCAGGGCTATTTTTGTATTTTTCCGCGATTAATGAAGGACACTTTGGACTAAACATAGTGGGCACTATAAATACCTCAAGGATCAGATTCTCAAGAATGATCTTCATTATTCCATTTTCTTAGATTAGATTAGAGAGAGAAATAGGTAGTTACTTAGTGGGTTTCATGAATTTTCAATCTTCTTTCTACCATAACTTTTGATCCAACCATTGGATTGTTCATCCGTTTGTTCCATTAGACTAGCCTCGTTCTTAGCTACGATTCTACGGTACATTTTACGTTTTCAAGCTTTGGATCAAGATTTAGCACTTTGGAGGTTTGTAGATTGTATTCAATTTCTTCCACTTATAGTAAGTTTTCCTTTAATTCTCTTGTTATAGTTCTTAATCATGATGTTTAGAATGTTAATTGTTAAATTTCATTTCCAATTAGCCTTGGGCTAATTTCTTGTTGCATGGTTGTATGAATACTATGGTGAATTTAGTCTCTTGTTAATCCTATGCATGAATTAGTGATCTTGATGTGTTAGTTCTCTTATTAATGACTTGTATGAATGCTTGGGATGTTTAATTGAAATATATGGCTTATATGGTTAGCTATGAAATGAGAATTGAGCTATAAGAACCTTATGCATACCAAGTGTTTGATATATTGCTAGTATGACCAATGAGAATTGCATATTAGCCTAAGACTTCTTAATTGGAGTGTTAGAAGTTGTAGAGAGATCTAGACACCTAATAGAGTCTTACCTTGTGTTGTAGAGAGATCTAAACACTAGTTGGCTTGATTAATAGACCAAGAGATCTTTTGCATGCTAGGATGGATAGGATTCTAGAGAAACCATAGTAGGATTACTTCCATGTACACTTCACACTCTTGCTCACTTCTTTGAGGTGATAGTTAGGATTTACTATTTCTTGTTGATTTAGTTGATAGAAACCATGATTGTTTTCTTGCTTTCCTAGCTATCCACCTTTGTAGACATTCAATACTTGCCTGATATCGCATCGTTTCCCTGTGTTTGATATTTAACTTGGTTAACGTGCCACGACAACAACGACCACGTTCACTTGCGTGGAAATCATCACGATTTTGGCAAACATGAGTACACATGTAATGTATAAGATCATTTTATGCAAGAATTTTTAGAAAAAAAAAAGACATTTATCACCAAAATGACAATACCACGCCAGAGGGGCTTGACGAAGCCCATAAAGTGTCTTTTTCAGGCAGGAGACATGGTTAGGCAACTGAGAATTTATGAAATCAGAGGGTTGAGCCATGTAGATGGGTTTTGTGAGAATGCCATTAAGAAAAACATTCTTGATGTTAAGGTGATGAAGATCCCATTGAAATTGAATTGCTAAAGTAAGAATTACACTGACGGTGGCAACTTCCACAACAAGACTGAAGGTGTTAAAAATCAGTACTAGGGACTTGTGTGAAACCCTGGGCAACAAGGCGGGCTTTATATCTGTCAGCAGAGCCATCAGCAAGGTATTTGGCGTGGAAAACTCATTTTGAGCCTAGAATATTAACAACAGGAGGACGATGGACCTGATCCCATGTCTAATTAGTACGTAGAGCGTCAATTTCCTCTTGCATAGCAGCAACCCAGTGAGGGGATAACATAGCAGATTTAGCCCCCCGGGGCTTAGAGCTAGCAGCAAAAGCAGATAGCAGCGCAGAGGTAGTAAGATCAACAAAATATTTAGGCTTGAAAATGCCTGTTTTACCTTGAGTTATCATTGGATGTGATGCAAGTGACACTGATGGAGGTGGAGCAGGATGTGAGTCAGGAACTAGAGAAGCCTATGATGGTGAGAACGGAGCCGGAGGAGGTGTAGGTGCAGCTGGAGTAGGAAGACAGAGAGAGCATGGAGAATGCACAGGCAATGGAGTAGTGGGACTCGGCTAAGACCGTGGGGGTACAAGAGAAGGTGGTGAACTATAAAAAAAATGTAGAGAAATTCAGAAGTGATTGCTTAGTGGATAAAGAAGATCCCAAAAAAGGAAAGAAGAGATCATCAAATTGCGCATGCCGAGTTATGTAGACCTGGGATGTCTCAGGATCGTAAGCATGCCGAGTTATGTAGACCCTTTGTGTGAGCTGCTATACCCCAAAAAAATACAAGGAGAGCTACGTGGAACAAGTTTATTAGGAGCAAAGTCACGTAAGCATGGAAAAATATGGCAACCAAAAGGTTTGAAGTTCACATAGTTTAGAGAGTGACCGAATAAAAGCTCAAACAGGGATTTATTGTGTAAGACCGAGGAAGGCAGTCGATTAATAGTACATATAGAAGATCCAAATGAAATAAACTAATACAGAACAGATACGTGAACATGGACCATTACAGATAAGCCTGTTTTTTAGACATGACGATGCTTGCACCTAACGCGGGCCATTTTGTTGTGCCGTACAAAGGCAAGAAACACAATGATGAATTCCATGCAGACTCACAAATTCATAAATCTGGTTATTAATGAATTCACCACCCCCATCAGATTGAAAACATTTAATACGAGTAGAGAACTGATTGCAAACAAAGGCATGAAAATATCGTAGAGTGTCAAAAAATTCAGATTTGGCACGTAACGCGTACATCCTCCAGAAATTGGAATAGTCTTCCACAAACACCACGTAATAATGGTATCCAACAATAGAAATAATGGGAGAAGGTCTCCATAAATCACAGTGAACAATATCTAAAACAGCAGAGGCACACTTTTCATTTAATGCAAAAGACAAACGTTTGCTCTTAGCTAACTGACACGAAGAGCAAATACGAGGATCCGACTAATTAGAAGAAGACAAACAACCCAGTTTATTTAAAAATTTAATAATACTAAATGGGACATGCCCCAAATGCAAGTGTCATAAATAAAATAAAGCTTTAGAAGCAGTAGAACTTAAAGTAGCAACCAAAGTCGGGTGACCACATTACAGTACATAAAGACCTTTCTCACATCAGCCTTGAACCATTACCGCCTTTGTAGCTTGATTCAAAATAGCAAAATATTTATTAGAAAAGATAACATCAATAGGGTAGTCAAAGGTTAACTTGCTAATGGACAATAAATTTTTCATGATTTGAGGCACAACTAAAACGTCCAACATGCGTAAATTATGTCCCGTTTGATAGCTTTGAAGAGCCCATAAAAGAAAGAAATATGATGTTTCTTTACGTTTGATAAATATTAAATAAAATCTCAGTGGCCCGAGAAAATAATAAGCCTGTTTAATGTTTAAAGGGGAATCACTATAACTCTTTAGAAAGCGATCGCACCCCTACCCTTGCAATATATTTTCTGATGGAAGAGAATTAGATGGACATCTCAAGAAAATCCACAAATCAACTGGAAATCGAAATGACGGATCAGACTGGAAGAAATCGATGGGCTTCTCAAGAAAATTCAAAAATCAAGTAGAAGAAAATCAGCAGATCAGAAGAAATTCTTCAAATGAGCAGAAGAGACATCATCGCATCGGTGCAAATTAGCCAGATGGAATTCTTCAATGAGGAGAAACCCAGTGCCAGACTCGGCTACAACGCCGATTGGGTCTTAAGGTAGTGGTCAAATCAAAAGCATCGACAACATCTGAGTCAAGTACAGGCTCGGTTATGGTGGATCTCATCCGATTTATATTGCTCCGATCTCATATGATTTCTATTGCTCCAAAAATTTATTTGTGGCATCTGGTTGTGAATTCAATTTTATACATAAATTTTTTTATTGATTATGGTTCCATATTTTGTCCTTTTCCATCTCTGATGAAATGACTCTGTCTCTGGTTCTTCATCTCCGATGAAATGGGTGCTTGGTTCTAATTATTTTCTTGGCTCTTCGTCTAAGTCACACCTCTGTACTAATTTACCAAAATCGTGTATGATTTCCACGCAAGTGAACGTGGTCGTTGTTGTCGTGGCAAGTTAACCAAGTTAAATATCGAACACAGGGAAACGATGCGATATCAAGCAAGCATTGAATGTCTACAAAAGGCTAATAGCTAGGAAAGCAAGAAAACAATCATGGTTTCTATCTACTTTAACAGAGCAAAGTAAAACTAGCTATCACCTCAAGGAAGTGAGCAAGTGTGAGTGTACATGGAAGTAATCCTATTATGGTTCCTCTAGTATCCTATCCATCCTAGCATGCAAAAGATCTCTTGGTGTCTTAGTCAAGCCAATTAGTGTCTAGATCTCTCTACAACACAAGGTAAGTGCTCTATTAGGTGTCTAGATCTCTCTACAACTCCTAACACTCCAATTAAGAGGTCTTAGGCTAATATGCAATTCTCATTGGTCATACAAGCCAAATATCAAACACTTGGTATGCATAAAGTTCTTATAGCTCAATTCTCATTTCATTACTAAAGAATATAAGCTATACATTCCAATTAAACATCCCAAGCATTCATACAAGTCATTAATAAGTGAACTAATCCATCAAGATCACTAATTCATGCATAGGATTAACAAGAAACTAAATTCACCATAATATTCATACAACCATGCAACAAGGATATTAGCCCATGGCTAATTGGAAATGAAAATCAACAATTAAGCTATAAACAATCATGATTAATACTAATATGAAATGAAATACAAGAAATATTACCAATTGTTGGAGAATTGAAAGACAAGCATCACCTTGAAAAGCTATCTTCTAATCTGGAATGCAAAATATAAAATTGAACCGTACAATTGTAGCTTGAATTGAAAAGAATGTAGGAACAAACGGATCCAAAATCCGACGGATGGATCAAAAGTTACTAAAGAAAAAAGATTGAATCTAACTAAGAACTCACTAAGTAACTACCTAATTCTCTCTCTAATCTAATCTAAGAACTTAGAATTATGATGGAATGCTTCAGAATCTGATCCTCGAGGTATTTATAGTGCCCACAATGTTTAGTCCAAAGTGCCCTTCATTAAACGCGCGAAAATACGAAAATAGCCCTGAAAATCCAAATTTCTGACCGCCGCTCGACCACAAGAATAGGTGCTGCCTACCAAGGTCGGCACCCAGGTCGCGTGAAGTGCAACGCTACCTACCACAAGCATGGGTGCTGCCGACCAAGCTGTTCACGCGCTCACGTGCGCGAATGCTGCCGATCCAGTAATGCAGACGCGCGACTTCAATGGACGTGCTGCCTAGGGAGGGGGTTCGGCTACCGATCAAGACACTTAGTGTCGGTCGATGCGCGACTTCCTCGTTTTCGACATATCTTGAGTTCTAGAGCTCCGATTGACTCTATTCTTTTTGTGTTGCGACCCTCTCTTCAAGCTCTTCAACATGGGACATTAAGCACCAATTGGCTCAACTCCAGAATTTAGGACTTTTCTCGATCTTGCTTATTTCTTCCTCGTGTTGCTCAATTTCACCTACAATCACAACTTTCTAGCCAAAAAAGGTTAAATGCACAAAGTATATCATTTTAGGGTCAAATATGAACATAATCACATCAAAACAATATAGAAATGCATGCAAAAAGACGCAATTATGACCCTAATCACACCCCCAAACTAGATTGTTGCTCATCCTCGAGCAACGAAGCGAAAAGATAGGGGAATAATTGTATCAATGAAGCATCAAGCACAAGTCAAATGCCATATATACATCACCTAATATAATCCAATCTATCAATGTAGTGTCATCTCATCAATCATTTACATAAACATCAATGCACATAAGATGCTCACGAGGAAGTGTATCACTCAAACTCTCAAGTATATGACGTTCACTCAACATCACACATAGTACATCCACTACCATAAGCTTGATAAAAGTCTCAAATTCTCCACCACTTGACAAGTAACTCACCATCAAATCAACGAGGACTTTTATTTGGTTGTAGTGTTGGCTCTTTGGTGGTGGGATATTTTTGGATAGAAGTGACTATCGTACTCTTCCAAAGATAGGTTGCAAGTGATCAAGTTGCAAAACCATTTCAACCACATAACACTTCTTTTCACACTTCTTCCTTTCAAGAATTTTTCCACTTCCTTTCTTTTGCAATTTTTGCATCACATTACCAACACATTAGGAACATAAGCTCTTCTTCACATTTTTTTATTCAACACAACTTCCACTTTTTTCACATCTTCATCTTTTGTTTCTTTCACTTTTCTTCACCATCTCATCCACCAAGCTTGCTTTCAAAGCACATGTAACCTTCATACCCTCATTTAACTACTTGGGAAAATAGGGCTCAAAATGAAGCATAATCAAGCTACAATCATAGGTTGCCAAATAAAAAGGCCAAAGACACAAAATGGCTAACTATGGAAACAATGTTATGGCATGGATAATTTGGCTAAGTGACTCATATAAAATCAAAGATGACCTCAAATCATTTTTGACAACTCATTACAAATTGTGATCTCAAATAAGACTCAAATCAAGTTCTAGAGTGAAAATGCACCATGTGGATCTCACATCAAAGAAATGTCATCCGTTTAACATTGAAAAGGGAAAAATAGGCTCAAACCTCACGTGTTAAGGTGATCATGACTCATATCGTATCAAACATGTACACATCAATCATGTATCAAACATCAAAGAATCAACTACACTACAGACAAAAAATGAATTAAGCAATATACACGCTACACTTAGCTATGCACTATCTACATCATCCACACAATAATAAGCATATCTCATGCCACACTACTCTAAACTAGCAACATAATGGCTAAAATCAATAAGCAAAACAAGACATCATAATAGGCACATGATCTAAAAATATCATAGAAGCACTAGAATTATCCTAAACATAGCATTGCAATGAGATTTGCAAAACGAACACACCCCCCAAACTTTTTTGGACCAAAGGTCTAAAAAGTTTGTTAAAAGTGAAGGAAAGATCATGCAATGCACAAAATAGAGCACAATACAACAAGAATCAACACTTAAGCTCAAAATAGCAATCTAAAATCAAGCAAACTAAACCTAAGAATGGAAGCACATATAGAGATAAGTGTCAAGGCATACCTTGAGTTGGGATTAAGAATAGGAGAGTGACTTTCCACTTACACAAAAATGTCCTTCTTGGCCAAGTGAGAAGAGAAATCTCCTCATCGCACCTTTCTAGAGCTCACAAGTCACATCAATTATCATTGCAAATCAAAAAATTTGGAACACACCCCCCAAACTTTTTCGGATCAAGGATCCTAAAAATTTGGCAAAGAGTGATGAAAATAGGATTTGCAATATATCAATGAACAAACTAAAGCATATATAAGCTCAAGTAAGCCAATAAATCACCATATATACCAAGAGGCAACACCCCCAAACTAGGATAATTCACATGCACCAACCAAGGTAAGTAAACACTACCTCTTATGAAGCAAATCAAAACAAATAACATTATTTAAACTACAAACTAATCCTAATAAAGCAAGAAACATTTTAGGATGGGTTGCCTCCCATCTAGCGCTTGGATTTAACGTCCCTTAGCCGGACGACACCAATGTTAGCTAAATGGCCAAGGATATTTGGTTTTCCTTCCATCAAACTCTAACCTCAAAGCATTATGATCAAGAAAGCATGTAGTATTTCTACCCAATACACCTAATTTTCTCCTCATTTTATATTTGTAAGCACAAGAAAATTCCTCTTTTCTTCTTAACCTAATCCACCCCCATCTCTTACTATAAAAATTGTTCAAGAGGATTCTTAATTCAATCTTATTATCAATCAATTCAAGAGGCAAGATAAATTCACAATAAACAACATTATCCAATATAGCACAAGTAGAAGAGTCCAAGAGTTTAGAAATGCTTATTTCAAGTGTAGGCTCCTCCTCCACTTCATTTTGTTATTTTTCTTCAATGATGCTCATGTCCATGAGTGGACCTTCATCTTCCTTTTCTTGTTCTTTCTCCATTCCTCCTCTTGAATCTTCTTTTTACTTATCCTCCACTTCTCATTCTTGATTCCTATCAATATATACAAAGGAAGTATGATATTCATTATCATCATAAAGAGGATTAATAGCATACTCAATATAATTGTAAAAAGGATTCATAAAGCTCTTAAAATCGGAAGTATCTTGAGTATGAGTGAATTTGATCTCTTCATAATCATCTTTAGCTTCTTCATCCTCTTCAGTTTCATCAATTTCTTCTTTTTCCTCCTCCTTTATACACTCTTCTCTTTCTTCTTCTTCTAGTCCATCCTTCTTTTCTTCTTCATTCCTAATCGATATAGCATGAGGAAATTATAACCAATATCATCATCAATAATAGGAATTTCATAGTCAATGTAAGCATTAGAAGGTTCAATAGATATTTTAACTCCAACACAATCTACATTAGAAAGAAATTTAATCATCTCATGATGATTATCATCTTCATCTTCCACATCCCCTTTTTCCTCCATACTTTCCACTTCCCCTTTTGCTTTATCATTACCCCCATCTTCCTCCTTAAACATCCTCTTGGCTTGAATGCTCAATTCACAATTCATTTCTTCCAATTTCTTGAGAATTGGAGCTAAAATATCTTCCTCATAGCTTGAAGAAGTGTTCTCTTGTTGG
Source organism: Prunella vulgaris (assembly GCA_026898435.1). Lineage (NCBI taxonomy): Eukaryota > Viridiplantae > Streptophyta > Magnoliopsida > Lamiales > Lamiaceae > Prunella > Prunella vulgaris. The sequence continues at coordinate 105,469 of JAPKLY010000523.1, forward strand.
ATAGTCATAGGAAGATATGGAGTGTAGGAGCATGTATAATCATGATGAGAGTAGGAATCTTGATTTGACATTTCGCAAATCTCATGGGCTTGTTAGGTCATTTGCTCCAATTGCTCCAACTGCTCAACTTGGAGCTCTAAGCTCTTGATTTGATCTTCTTGAGCTTGGAAAAATCTATCAAACTTCCTATTTGTCTCTTTAAAACTTCTTTCATTCTCCCTTTGAATTTCTTCAAGTTGCTTGAGAATTTGAGCTAGAGCCTCTTCTACACAACTCGGAGGAGTTTCTTCTTGATGGCAAGGCGTATGAGAGGGTAAAGTGTAGGAATGTGCATCTTCATAGGAGTAGGAATCTTGAGATGTGTATGAGTTAGAAGGATAAGAAACTTCTTGTGGAGGTGGTGGAATTTGGGCTTGGTTCCATAACATCATCATTATGTACTTCACACACTCTTCTAACATGGAGATTTTATCGAAAGTGGTGCGGGGTTTAAAGGGGTAAAATTGATAAAGGTATTGTGTATAAGATGAAATATTTTATGGAGAATACGAGCAATGATTATATTCGCCCATCTTCAATCAAGTGCACTTCTACAAAAATCAAGCAAGTACCAACACTCACCAAGAATAGTAACAATCAAACAAAAGAAAAGAAATGTAAACAAACATCAACTAGCTTGATAAAGAGACCGTTTCCCCGGCAACGGTGCCAAAAACTTGTTTTCCAAAATCGTGTATGATTTCCACGCAAGTGAACGTGGTCGTTGTTGTCGTGGCAAGCTAACCAAGTTAAATATCGAACACAGGAAAATAATGCGATAACAAGCAAGCATTGAATGTCTACAAAAGGCTAACAGCTAGGAAAGCAAGAAAACAATCACGGTTTCTATCTACTTTAACAAAGCAAAGTAAATCTAGCTATCACCTCAAGGAAGTGAGCAAGTGTGAAGTGTACATGGAAGTAATCCTACTATGGTTCCTCTAGTATCCTATCCATCCTAGCATGCAAAAGAACTCTTGGTGTCTTAGTCAAGCCAACTAGTGTCTAGATCTCTCTACAACACAAGGTAAGTGCTCTATTAGGTGTCTAGATCTCTCTACAACTCCTAACACTCCAATTAAGAGGTCTTAGGCTAATATGCAATTCTCATTGGTCATACAAGCCAAATATCAAACACTTGGTATACATAAAGTTCTTATAGCTCAATTCTCATTTCATTGCTAAAACATATAAGTTATACATTCCAATTAAACATCCCAAGCATTCATACAAGACATTAATAAGAGAACTAATCCATCAAGATCACTAATTCATGCATAGGATTAACAAGAGACTAAATTCACCATAATATTCATACAACCATGCAACAAGGATATTAGCCCATGGCTAATTGGAAATGAAAATCAACAATTAAGCTATAAACAATCATGATTAATACTAATATGAAATGAAATACAAGAAATATTACCAATTGTTGGAGAATTGAAACACAAGCATCAAACCTTGAAAAGCTATCTTCTAATCCGGAATGCAAAATACACAATAGAACCGTACAATTGTAGCTTGAATTGAGAGAAGAATGTAGGAACAAACGGATCCGAAATCCGACGGATGGATCAAAAGTTACTGAAGAAAAAAGATTGAATCTAACTAAGAACCCACTAAGTAACTACCTAATTCTCTCTCTAATCTAATCTAAGAACTTGGAATTATGATGGAATGCTTGAGAATCTGATCCTTGAGGTATTTATAGTGCCCACAATATTTAGTCCAAAGTGTCCTTCATTAAACGCGCGAAAATACAAAAATAGCCCTAAAAATCCGAATTTCTGACCGCCGCTTGACCACAAGCATAGGTGCTGCCTACCTAGGTCAGCACCCAGGTCGCGTGAAGTGCAACGCTACCTACCACAAGCATGGGTGCTGCTGACCAAGCTGCTCACGCGCTCACGTGCGCGAAGGCTGCCGATCCAGTAATGCGGACGTGCGACTTCAATGGATGTGCTGCCTAGCGAGGGGGTTCGGCTGCCGATCAAGACACTTAGTGTCGGCCGATGCGCGACTTCCTCATTTTTGTCATATCTTGAGTTCTAGTGTTCCGATTAACTCGATTCTTTTTGCGTTGCGACCCTCTCTTCAAGCTCATAAACATGGGACATTAATTGCACCAATTGGCTCAACTCCAGAATTTAGGACCTTTCTCAATCTTGCTCATTTCTTCCTCGTGTTGCTCGATTTCACCTACAATCACAACTTTCTGGCCAAAAAGGGTTAAATGCACAAAGTATATCATTTTAGGGTCAAATATGAACATAATCACATCAAAACCATATAGAAATGGATGCAAAAAGATGCAATTATGACCCTAATCACACCCGCAAACTAGATTGTTTCTCGTCCTCAAGCAACGAAACGATAAGATAGGGGAATAATTGTATCAATGAAGCATCAAGCACAAGTCAAATGTCATATATACATCACATAATATCATGCAATCTATCAATGTAGTGTCATCTCATTAACCATTTACATAAACATCAATGCACATAAGATCAAATCAATGAGTCTAGATTCTCACTAGGAAGTGTATCACTCAAACTCTCAAGTATATGAGGTTCACTCATCATCACACATAGTACATCCACTACCATAAGCTTGATAAAAGTCTCAAATTCTCCACCACTTGACAAGTAACTCATCATCAAATTAAAGAGGACTTTTATTTGGTTGTAGTGTTGGCTCTTTGGTAAGGGTGGGATATTTTTGGATAGAAGTGACTATCGTACTCTTCCAAAGATAGGTTTCAAGTGATCAAGTTGTTGGGGAATTAAACGCGGATCTATTCGGGATTTACGCTTAATACAAATTTAAGCCTACAATTAATATCATGATTTAAACATAATTAAATCAAATAATTGTATACCCAACAACAGGCTTTGCATTCAAAACTTATGAACAAATATAATCACGTAAAGCCCTAAACATGCGGAACTAAGGGATTTAGTGAATTATACCTCCTGGAGAAAAGACAGTTTCTGAGACAAAAGACGTCCTTTGTTTCCTTGATGAAAGACACTTTCTAAGACAAAAGGCGTCTTTCTTGATATTTCTCAACCTGATAATCCCAACAGCCTTCTCAAGTATTCCCTTGTCCTTATTCGTACACCCGGTAGGAGGCTACACGAATAATCACAATACAAGGAAGAAAATAATTTTGTTACCCAACTAACTGCAATTTTCGAAAATTGCAAGATTAATAATGTGTGTTATGAAGTCTTGTATCATCTCATATTTATAGTGAGAATACAAAATCTTGAATATCTCGAATATCTAATGTTTCAAATCTTGATTATCATGAATATCAAATATTCTAATCTTGATAATCTTGAATACTAAATATTCAATTCTTGATATTCTTATTATCCCAATTTTCGAAAAAAATACATCATATATTTAATTGCATAAGATCTTGATTTTATTAGATATTCTTGTATTTAAGATACATATCTATTTTCCATAAAATCTATCATTAATTCAATATAAAATTATTTTCGAAAATTCATAATAAATGGGCCCAAATATTTCTTTTATTTTTAATCACCTTGTCAATTGTTGGACATTTAATTGGGCTACTTGAGGGGCCTTTAGGAGAATTAAGATTGGACCTCCTAATGGGCCTTGAATTCTAACATTGAGCCCAGTGTTATTCAACCCATTAACATTAATCTCACTCCACTATAGGATTATTGTTGCACTATCCATCATAACCCATATTACTATCATATGGCTACCGGTCATTATTTCCCGTGTTTAAGATTCTCTTGTCTGTTAATTAATCAAGCCACTGAACGCTTTAATTAATTTAACATCTTAACGTTGGAGTAAGGACAGCTCTTCTTTATCATCATACCGGAAATAAATTCCACTTGCATGATTTAGTATGACGAACTTTTAGAGCCTACCAAGGGGACTAATCATGCAAGACTCTCCAAGCACACGTTCCTCTGTATTAAATCTTAGCAACTGTCATGTTCTCAATGGCGTCACCCAAGATGCAAAGTATTGAGTCTTATTGACTCTCTACCCATAACAAAATAAAGTGCCACGCACGGATCACACACAGTCCTATTTAAGGGACAAAGGTTTAGAAATAAACGACTACTGAGGTCTAATTCTTCATTCCATAAATCAGTCCGGAAGAATTACTTCTCTGTATGTCCTCTTCAATGCATCATCATGCACTAGTGCAATCCCTTGGTCAAGATAAGTCAATCTGGGATCTACACATCAACCGTTTACCAGTGGGGTGTTCAAATCCCATCTAAGTTGTGAATTTAGTACTTGTTACAAGAAACTGATAATGTGATCTTACTGTGAGTTATCCGGGGATCACCACATTTATCTATAGTGTAACTTGTACTATTATATGAACGGATTGCAATAAATAAATAACATTCATATTTATCTAAAGCACAGTGATAAAAGATTTATTTCAGATAAAGCTCAAAGATTCAGTTTAGTTATACAAAGTAAAAGCATACTTTCTAGTATAACCCTAACACAAGTTGCAACACCATTTCAACCACATAACACTTCTTTTCACACTTCTTCCTTTCAAAAAATTTTCCACTTCCTTTCTTTTGCAATTTTTGCATCACATTACCAACACATTAGGAACATAAGCTCTTCTTCACATTTTTTTATTCAACACAACTTCCACTTTTTTCACATCTTCATCTTTTGTTTCTTTCACTTTTCTTCACCATCTCATCCACCAAGCTTGCTTTCAAAGCACATGTAACCTTCATACCCTCATTTAAGCTCCACTACTACTAGGGAAAATAAGACTCAAAATGAAGGATAATCAAGCTACAATCATAGGTTGCCAAAGAAAAATGCCAAAGGCACAAAATGGCTAACTATGTAATCAATGTCATGGCATGGATAATTTGGCTAAGTGACTCATATAAAATCAAAGATGACCTCAAATCATTTTTGACAACTCATTACAAAATGTGACCTCAAACAAGACTCAAATCAAGTTCTAGAGCGGAAATGCACCATGTGGATCTCACATCAAAGAAATGTCATCCGTTTAAGATTGAAACGGGCAAAATAGGCTCAAACCTCACGGGTTAAGGTGATCATGACTCATATCATATCAAACATGTACACATCAATCATGTACCAAACATCAAAGAATCAACTACACTATAGACAAAAAATGAATTAAGCAATATACACACTACACTTAACTGTGCACTATCTACATCATCCACACAATCATAAGCATATCTCATGCCACACTACTCTAAACTAGCAACATAATGGCTAAAATCAACAAGCAAAACAAGACATCATAATAGGCACATGATCTAAAAACATCATAGAAGCACTAGAATTATCCTAAACATAGCATTGCAATGATATTTGCAAAACGAACACATCCCCCAAACTTTTTTGGACCAAGGGTCAAAAAAGTTTGTTAAAAGTAAAACAAAGATCATGCAATGCACAAAATAGAGCACAATACAACAAGAATCAACACTTAAGCTCAAAATAGCAATCTAGAATCAAGCAAACAAAACCTAAGAATGGAAGCACATATAGAGATAAGTGTCAAGGTGTTGGGACAATTTGAGTGTTTTGATTAGATCCCAAAACCCTTGATGAATTTGCCTAAGTATAGTTGTTCAGGATAAAACAATTCAGGATAGTTATGTTAGAGATTCAGTACAGGTGGACCATGCTGAAGACTGAAGAATATTGGAGTCGACCCAATTTACTGAAGTCTGAAGTGTAAACCATCCTGAAGGAGTCAGTCAATCTCGCTGAAGATTGTCTATTCTGAAGCTGAAGATCGAAGACTGCTGATTCATCCTGAAGTCAATCCTGAAGTACCATTGGCTGATGTTTCTACTGAGTACACTAAGCATACTCAGGACAGAAGTCAGTCAGTGAAGAGTAATTGTCACCTATCAGGCTGTGCTGAATGCACTGAAGACCTGACTTAGGCCTTGGTTCAGTTCACCTGAATCCTGTAAGTCCGAAGCAAAAAGGTTACACATACTGGGCTGATTAACCTACCAGGCTGTGCTGAATGTACATAGGACCTGACTCAGGCCGTGGTTCAGATCAGCTGAATCATGTAAGTCCAAAGCAAAAGGTTATTTATGCTATGGGACAAGAGACAAAAAGAATGTCAGTTAGACTCCATTAAGATACCCGTTCAGACTGAGTTATTAACAAGAGACTCAGTGCATTGAATGTACGAGGAAGGACAAATGTCTGAAGGTCAACTAGCCGTTATAGCGGAGAGCCAATGATCTTTCGACACGCATGCAAGGAGTCTGCATAGCATTTAATGCGGCATTTAATGTGTCTCAAAAAGTTGCAGGTGATGTGACAACTTGCCAGAATAAGCATGGCGGGTAGGTCAAACAGTATTTCTAGCCTGCAATCTACCTAAAATAGGAAAGATTTGATTTGATCTCCTCCAACGGATCTATTTTGAATCTTGCCTATAAATATGGAGAACCTTGCACCCATTCAAGGTTAACTGGAAATTTCCAAGAGAAAACTCTCAAGAATCCAAGAACTCAAAGCATATCTTAAACAACACTCTGAAATTAAATTTCCCTAGTGTTGTAGTAGGATTCACTCTGTATTTGCATAGATCGATAGCTCTATTATTTAGCATTGTCCTGTATTGCTAGAGCTATCTTAGTTGGAAACCAGAATACCAAACCACTCAAGGTGTGAGATTGATTGGTTAGAAGGACTGGGACTTGTAAAACGCCCAGGGGTCAGTTCCTAAGAGAGGAAGTTGGCAACTCGTGTCCCTTGGCACGTAAAACCCAAGCACCTATCCTCAGGGTTTTGAGGATAGCTTCCTGTTAAATCAGGTCGTGGACGTAGGAGTTGGTTATCTCCGAACCACGTTAAAAAGTCCCCTGTGTGCTGATTTACTGTTCTGTTCAGGATCATAATTGTCATCATAATACACTGAACATCCTGCATCGCTTTTCTATTCAGGACTGAATCAATCATCCTGAATCTTAACACTGTGCACTCAGCCTTAACCACCAGTTTACTAAGCAAACTCAGAGAAAATGTTTTCAGACACTAAAAATGAGTAGAACCTAAGGGCTCACTTTCCGCACTCACTCTGACTCACTGAGATAGTAGTCCAACTGACTTGCTTTCAAGCGGTCAGTAGGTTTATTATCTCTACTGAGCTTCCGAGCACTTTGCTCACACTCAGCTTATCTGACTCGTTACTGAACTGTCCCTGCTGCCCTTGTGGACCTTCAGCATACTGAGTACTTCAGGAAATCCTGACTGAGTGTGTTTGAGCATTTTTCTAAGTCTTTTAGAAAAATCTGACATCAGTGTATTCCCCCCCCATACACTGATTTTACTCGTTTCGGGACCAACACAAGGCATACCTTGAGTTGGGATTAAGAATAGGAGAGTGACTTGCCACTTACACAAAAATGTCCTTCTTGGCCAAGTGAGAAGAGAAATCTCATCATCTCACCTTTCTAGAGCTCACAAATCACATCAACTATCATTGCAAATCAAAAATTTTAGAACACACCCCCCAAACTTTTTCGGATCAAGGATCCTAAAAGTTTGGCAAAGAGTGATGAAAATAGGATTTGCAATAAATCAATGAACAAACTAAAGCATATATAAGCTCAAGTAAGCCAATAAATCACCATACATACCAAGAGGCAACACCCCCAAACTAGGATAATTCACATGCACCAACCAAGGTAAGTAAACACTACCTCATATGAAGCCAATCAAAACAAATAACACTAGTTAAACTACAAACTAATCCTAATAAAGCAAGAAACATTTGGATACCAACATGTGATATATTTAATATAGATAAATTTCCAATAAAAACACGACCTTTACCAGTATACGGCTCAAAAGATTCCAAGTCAGACGTTTGTGAAGTCATGTAGGCAGAGGCACCGATATTCACATACTAATCAAGAGATGAAGAACTTACGTTACACTGAGCGGTCAATGCATCAGCTAGATGAGCCGTTGGAGGAGGAGCAGCCGCACACGCCTATAAAAAAGCATGGACACTTGTTGGTGTTGTGGGCATCTCGGCAAATTTGGCAACGAGGTATATAGGGTTTGAGATTATCATTCGAGCAACTGTGGCAATTACATTGGCCACCAATTTTGGAACCATGATTACTGGTCTGATGGGAGCCTCTGGAAGCGTTGGTAGGTGATGCATGGCAAGAAGAGGAATTGTGACGGTTAATCGAGCCACTGTGACCGTAAGAAAATGAGCCACGATCAGTGACAAAGGCAACAGAGGAGGGGCTTGATCCATCCAATAATTTGTTGAACAAATCATACTGGTGCACTTGATGTAGTGAAACTAAGAAAGGAGGAGTAGGATTAGGATCCTTTGTCAAATGGGTATCAGAAAAGCCCAAAAAATATGGACCGAGACCGCAAAGAAACCAGTGACTTTTGTTAAGGTCAAAGACCGGTCGACCTATAGCAGAAAGCTAATCACAAATCGATTGGAAGCGACGACCAAAATTAGTAACGGACTGACCGCCACAACTAAGGCTAAGTAGTTCCTCCCAAAGCTGATTAGCGTGTGACAAAGAGGAGTGGGCAAAAGAAGATTCCAGCGCAACCCACGCATCACGTGCAGTTGTGTAGCCCACTACTTTAGACATGGATTCTTTGGTTAGAATGGAGAGAAGAACACCAAGTAGCTTTTTATCAAATATACGGCAGCAGGTGAAAATAGAATTTGGATGATTTAGGGGCAGACCTGCCAAGGACGTCGCCGGCGAGATCGATGGCTTCAAACATAAGGACAACTTGATGTTTCCACAATAGATAATTGGTGGAAGACAGTTTGATGGTGACCATATGCACCATGCTAGTGATGGGGACCAGATCACTTGATGAAGAAGAAGCCATCGGAAAAAAATTGGGAAAATAGGATTGACAAGAGGAGAGAATTGTAGGTTTGTATGTTTTAGGCTAATACCATGTGAGAAATGATTTGTTTTACCATAATTGTGGTGATGTTGAGATATTCATTAAATATTAAAATTACAAGGATTATACAAGGAAAGAGATAAATTACAATATATTTATAGAGAATAAATTAGAGACAAAATCAAAGAATGATTCTAGTCAATGTTTTCCAGATTTCTCGCTATTAAACTAAAGGAGACCACAATTAAAAACTCGTGCCAAGGATTACAAGAAACCGTGGGTGGAATCGTCGTCCAAAAAGATGAAGAGCAGTAAAATAAATAAAAGCAAAAATAATGAATTAACCAATCAGAATCATATTAGAGAGACTTCTATATAAACCAGTCATCCCTCTGCCTTTTAGACACATTGCATATCGAATTGAATAGTATCGCATTTTATCAAAATAATATCATTGCGTATCAAAAATTTTCTTGTCTCCATTTTTATAAATTTTTGCTGCATTTGCAATATTACGGATTATCGTAATTTTGATGCTTCACATGTGTGATGAATCCTTCCCCAAACATCGGTAATAAGATTCATGTGCTACTTGTTGAGAATGATAGTACTGATCATGATAACATTATTAACATTCTGCAATGCTTCTCGTATGAAGGTGCATAAAGTAAATTACATCAAATTAAGTGAAAGATTAATTGAATTTTATTTTAATTAAATACGTTAGATTTTAAAAATTTCTCTCTAATTGGATTAAATTAGGCTACTAAACACACACATGACATAGATTTTAAAGATCTTTCGATTTAAGTTTCATCTAATTGGTACTTTGTTGTAGGTTGATTTAATATTTCATTTTAATATTAAAAAAATAATATTTTATAAATTTAACACATAATTATAATTGTAACACCCCATTTTTAAATATATTATATCTTATATATTCAAATAATTTGACTTTTTTACATTAATCTAATATATATATATATATATATATATATATATTTGTTAGTTCGAAAATTTTATTTTACTAAATTGAAGAGCTAATATTTTCTATGAACTTTAAAGGTTTAGCAGGATGGCTTACTGAGGAGATCGAGCTCGATTGCAACTCACTCGATGCAAACAATAAAAAAAAATTAGGTATGAACTAATTATAAATAATCTACTACAAAAAAAAAGGTATATAATAAGATTTTTTTTATATATATGTTATGATACTAATAGAAATTAAACCTTAATTATTTTATATGAAAAATGTTCACTACAGTAAATAAATTCTTCATAAGTACTAAGTTATAAAGATTTGATATAATTAAGTTATTTAATATCTTGATAATAAATGTATTAAATATGTATACATTTTATATTGAATTTCATAGACTAAATATTTTTATCACTACATTACTAAATGATATTATATTACTATTAAATGTTAATAATATATATATAAATAATTACAAAAAATAAAATAAAATGAGGTAGTTAAGTGGACTAAGTCCATAACTTCCCCTCAAATTGTGTAGTGTACGTGTGTTATATATCTATATATATATATATATATATATATAGTAAAGAATATATAATGTTATGTATAATTATCTATGAATACAACTATATATTATATATATATAAACGTTACAACTATATATATACACACATACATACATCCGTATGAAAGTTACTAAATAAAATGTGGCTAATTAGTTTTTAAAATTTAAAAGATTAAATTAGCTTAAAGCAAATAAGTATTCAGAATCTTCACAACACTCTTTCAGAAAAGATACGTTTCATCTTCTTCTCATTTCCATCTCTCTCACTCTCTCTCTCTCTAAAAATAAAATTTCCGCCATTGATTTTTTTTTGCTGAAACTCAAGGTTACCTCAAGATTTAGAGGTTTAAAGGTAGATTAGAGAAAATTTTATTTCTTTCAACTGTTATTTTTCAATGAGTTTTCATAGAAATTTAACGTTCTTCCACAAAATATTTTATTCTTTTATTTTCATGATTCTATGCATTATTTCCTTGAGGATGATGATTAAATATTTGTGTTTGAGGCTCAAAGATATTTTTTTAGAACTTGATTGAGAATTTAAATTAAATTCTTTGATTTAGTCTACAAAATAAAAAATGAAGCTTTTTTATTTACAATAGGGGATTGCATGTTGATTTTGTGATTGCATGTTGTTTTTTCCTATAAAAATAAAGAAAATGGATGACGCTCCTACATGGGGTGTTACAATAACATTGTTGGAAAAGTGTATAACTTTTAGAGGTTTGTGTATAAGAAGATGAAGATGTTGACTCGGACTTAAAAAAAGTAAGTCAGGGCACGAGTTCCACTAGCTCACCATAAGACGTTATTGCCCCGTACACTGGTATAATACATATCATCGACAACTGTCTCCAAGATACAATGACTTTAGAACTTTACACTGCTGCACTGCAAATTGGAAGTTATCGGTGGATCGAAAATGGATATCCAAAACTCCCGACACAACTCTAATGCAGAACATAAAGGAATACTTGAATGCTTTCTAGAGGGAAAGATTTAATTTGGTTGTGAATGATTTGGAAATGAATTCTGGGATCTTATTTATAATAGTTGATGAGATGTGGTGTCTTTTGGTGAAAGACATCATCTTTTCCAGACCTTTGAATATGAGCCCTTGGATCACACCTTGTAATTTTCAAGGGCTCTAATCGTAACCATTGGCTATACCCCGATTCTAGTTCGTGCCTGCCTGACTCGTGTTCGAATACCACTAGACAAAATCCTATTCTGATCCGCACATGGGTGACCCAGATTCAAACTTCATTGGATGCGGTGATTCAGAATCGAGATTTGCGAGAATCAGACCTACAATTCAACCCTCCCATGGTCAGTTTCGATAAAACCAATGTGCCGGTCCGATGAGCTGAGGTTCATATACCCTTGCACCGAGCCTTGATCCAAATTGTAGTGAGCTGTGGTTGACCCGTTCAAAAATTAAAGGCTCCTCGCAACGATGCGTGCGTGCTAAGTGCAAAGTGCGCCTTTAAAGCGCCCAATGCGACTATATATGACATGCGCATGCCCAAGTCTGAACCAGAGCCAAAGCGGGTGTAGCATGAAGGTCTTTTGGTTAGCCTTTCGAGCTAACCTTAAGGTACCAAAATATAGATCATAGAATATTATTAATTCTAATGGTCATATGTCTATATATAAGAGACTCAAAACTCCTAACATTTTTCTATTTTGGGAAAGGAATTGTTTTCCTTTTCCCTCCCTTATTTTCCTTCTTTAACATGTTAAGTTGCGAACTTCATGTATTAATATCTCATTCACCCGAAATTTGTTTTGAGCAAATAATACAACAAATTGGATGTGAGCCCTTTTGGCTCTGATACCATGAAAAAATTTAATTTATGAACATTTGTATCCCATCGACACCACTCTTAGTTTCAACATTGTTACGTTTTCACGTTTTTGTCTGTTTTGGCCGGGGACGCCCTTTGTGTTCATAAATATTTGGTTGAAACAACCCTCACTTTTCGTTTATATACGTGATCTCCTTTTGAGTGTCGCGTTGTATTCAATATCATTGGAATCATTAAGAACTTATTTGGTTAGGGTTGTCCCATCCGAAAGGGGATGAATCATCCTCCATCCCATCCAATTTTGGATAGACACATCTCATCCTCCATCTAAATACTCATTCATACCTATTATATACTTATATCACTATTTTTACAAAATTCCATACAATCACATAACATTTTCCTCCACATACCTATTCTATCTCCTACTTTTATTTTACCCATTTATTCTCTATTATACTTTTATTTTATCCACTTATTCACTCTCTTACTTTTATTTTACCAATACTAATAAAATAATGCAACATCATATTGATTTGACATAAAGTTTCGTCCAACTGTACTTCTCCATTATTAATCAAACACCACTTTACTATTCACAGAATTACCCCCATCCACATTTTTTCAATTCCATCGTTTCCCATCCACCACAATCCCTTCCCAAACAAGCCTTGAAAGTTTTGTAATTTAACCTTTACCACATATTAAAAGTCTTAACACTTGATCTTGTGCTGTCAGGAATGGTGATATTATTCAAGTGTTTTCTTTCACAAATTTCACAGTTTAGTTTTTCCATTGAACCAAGTTCTTTGGATCTCCAGTCATCATAGTTGGGTTACCAATATGCCAGTCTTGTTTGTGAGCCCTTCTGTTAGTTTATTCATTTGATCTCGATTTATACTCTTCGTGAGTGGATCCGAATATTATCATTTGACTTCACATAGTAAATGGATACTACACCAGTTGATATAAATTGTCTAATGAAATTATGTCTATGATGTATATGTCTAGACTTTCCGTTATACATAAAGGTCCACCAATAGCAGTTTAAGAGCCACATCGTACCATGATAGTGTTAGGGTTATATTGACAAGTATGTTTTTACTTTGTATAACTAAACTAAATCTTGAACTTTACTGAAAATAAATTGTCTATTATTGTGCTCTAAATAATATGAATAAAATTATTTATTACCAACCATTCAAATATAAAGTACAAATTATACTGTAAATATATGTGGTGATCCCCGGATAACTCACAGCAAGATCACATTATCAGTTTCTTGTAACAAGTACTAACTTTATAATCTAGATGGGATTTGAACACTCCATTGGTAAACGGTTGATGTATAAGTCTCACATTAACTTATCTTAACCAAAGGATTACACTAGTGCATGATCGTGCACTGAAGTGGACTTACAGAGAGGTAATTTTTTTGTAGTGACTTATTGATTAGTGTTAAAATTTCTCGTATTTTATATGCTTATTATTGCTAATTCTAACAATTTTTATGCATTTCTTTACTCTATGTTAATGAAATGAGATTGATGGTAGAAGAATTGTATATTTTATAATTTTATAGAAAATTGAATGAACTTATACAATAAATGGTTACTTTATTATTTTGAGCTCATTTGAAGTATCATTCATTTAATTATTAGAAGTTCAGTGTTGCGGGCCCAATTAGCAACAATATTTTTGAGAGAAAATAATTGAAAGAAAGAAATCAAAAGGCCCATCAGTAGACCATTTCATTGAGGCTCAGTCAAAATCCTGCAACAACGTATCAATTTTCCCGACAAAAATGTGCATCACCACCATTCACGCCAAAATGGCCAAAAATTACTCTTGTCGATGCCTTCTCGAGCCCAGAGTCCAAACTGCCACCCACCTGTCTTTATCGCCGATCCGAAGCCTAACCCCTATGTGCATCAGCCACTGTCACTCTCGTCGGAAGTCCCATGGCAGCTGCCCTCCACCTCTTATCTCAGATATATGAAATTACCATCGGTAATCTAAGCTCTTCCACCGTGATTTGAAGAAGAACCCAAGTTATTGCCATCCTTTAAATCTGCTTCCTTCCCGCTGATTCGAATTCATTTGGAACCAATGCCTCTTAGGACAATCTTAAGTGTTTTGATTAGATCGCAAAACCCCTTGATGAATTTGCCTAAGTATAGTTCATCAGGATATTAGTTTCAGGATAGTTAGGTTAGAATAGAATTTTCTATTCACAGGTATTCAGTTCAGGGGAATGTGTTGAAGAGCGAAGACTGATTGTGGCATCCCAAAAGTCTGAAGTCTGAAGCATCTCCAACCCTGAAGGTATTGATCGTCTTGAAGATGATCAACCTGAAGCTGCAACCTGAAAAACCTAGAAAGAGTCCTGAAGCTGCGAAGAAGCCATCCTGAAGAAGACCACTGATCCTGACTAAACTGAGTACACTAAGCATGCTCAGGGAAGTCTCTATCAGTGAGGACACATTGTAACCTTTATCAAACTGAACATGTTATTGATGTTCATAAGTCCTGACTTGGGCCTAGTATCAGTTAACCTGATACTTGTAAGTCCTGAGACTCAAAGGTTACACGTGCAAATGGAAGTCTGAGAAGCAAAAGGAATGTCAGTGTCTCCAACATGAGACAAACATTTATTCTGAGCAAAGAAAAGAGACTCAGAGTTATAAATGTACGAGGATCAGTAAAGTCAAAGCCGACAACACTAGCCATTGGACAAATAACCAGTGAGGATGCGACACGTATGTACGGAGACTGAGCGCATTTAATGCTTCCCAGAGGTGCAGGCGACGGATCAGAATCTTTGCCATACTAGGTACGGGTTTTATCAGACAAGGACAACTAGTACCTGCACCTACCTAAAATAGGAGGGTTTGAAACAGATCTCTTCCAACGGATCTATTTCAAACCCCCCTATAAATACAGAAGTCCTTGCTCCCATTCAAGGCTAACGAAAAATTTCCAAACGATTTATTCTCAAGATTCCAAGCACTCAAAGTTCATTTGAAGCAACATTCTGAAGTTTTAAATTTCCCTAATGTTGTAGTAGGAATCTATTCTGTATTTTTTCTTAGAGTATTGATCTCATCCTTAGAACTGATTTGTTTAGAGGGATCATTACACAACAGTTGGAAATGTGAATACCAAACCCCTCAGCTTGTGAGTTGGTTGGTAGGAAGGACTGGGACTTGTAAAACGCCCAGGGGTCAGTTCATAAGAGAGGAAGTTGGATACTCGTGTCCCTTGGCACGTAAAAATCAAGTACCTATCCTCAGTGGTAGAGGGTAGCTTCTTGTTAAATCAGGTCGTGGACGTAGGAGTTGGTTATCTCCGAATCAAGTTAAAAAGTCCAATGTGTGCTGATTTACTTATTTGCTAAGGATCATAAGTGTCATTCATATTAAACTGAGCATCCTTGCATTGTTTTCAAAACATCAGGACTGATTCGTCATCCTGATCCTTAAAATTGTGCACCAGCCTTAATCACGTTTTCCCTTAGCAAACTGATAAGTTTTCAGAACTAAAACGAGTAGAAACTTAAGGGCTCACATTCCGCACTAAACTGAGCTTACTGAGATAGCTATCTAACTGACTTGCTTCCGAGCTGTCAGTAGGTGGCTTATCTCTACTGAGCTTCTAAGAGCACAACTCTGACTTAGCATTTTGGTTCGTTGCTGATCCGTTCCTGCTGCCCCTGAGGACCATCAATTTAACTAAACACTTCAGGTTCTTCCTGACTAAGTCTGAAAGAGCATTTTTTTAACTTTCGGGAAAATCTGACATCAGTGTATCCCCCCCTATACACTGATTATACTCGTTTCGGGACCAACAAGTGGTATCAGAGCAGTGGTTCAAAAGACCACTAACTTTGTTTACCAATAGTTTCTGAGAAGAAACTTTTGGTGGTCAACTGAACAGATCTTGTTTCTGAAAACTTGCATATCATGGCACCCGGTTCTAAGCGCCTAGAGGGCAATCTTCCTGAGTTCTAAGTTGATAACTATGATTGTTGGAAATTTAGGACACTTGCACATCTATACTCCATCCACGACCCGATGTTCCAGGTTATCGAGGAAGGTCCTATCACCTTCATGACTGATCGAGCAAGAACATGGCCAGTGCATGGAGGAGTCCCAGTTCCTACTGCAGGTCAGGAAGCCATGGAGAGGTCCGCACTTACATCTGATCAGATTAAGCAAATCAGACTGGATAATGTTGTGAAGAACATTATACTACACACCGTTTCTTATGAGAATTTGGTCAGGCTAATGCACCTTAAGACGGCTAAGGAAATTTGGGAGGCCCTGAAGGAGATAAGCGGGGGTTCTGAGAAGATTAAGGAGAACAAGCGGGATTTGGCTATCAGGAAGTTCGAGGTATTTAGGATGCTTGATGGAGAGACCATCGATCAGATGGAAGATCGTTTCATTAAGATGATGAACGAGCTAGCAACCCTTGGGAAGGAGTTTCCCAAGAGGGAGGTGTCATCTAAAATTCTGAACTGTCTCCCTTAAAGATGGGACACAGGAGTGATCTTGTTGAAGAACACTCAGGATCTCACAAACGTTCCTTACTCTCACCTCTTCTCAGAGTCAAATGCTCTGGAATTCAACCTCGATAAGAGAAAGACGAAGGGTGTAGTCAGTGAGGACCTAAGTGAGGAGAAGACAACTGAAAAGGAAAATAGCGTGGCTATTAAAGCTACTCCTAAGCCTGAGGCTGGATCTGGCTCGAAGTCATTAAGGGATATGAACAAGGACGAGCTAGCCTTGGAATACAACTTGATGGCATAGAGATTCAAGAAGCTAAACTCTCATTTCGGCAGGTATAAGAAGTTTTATACTGACACCCGTGATCGCAGGTATTCCAGCCCCAGGAGATCGAGCCCTCGGAGGGAAGAGAGTAGGGGCTCAGAAGATCTAGAAGGAGAGATGACACTGAGCCCAGAAGATCCAGCTCCAAACCTGAACGATCATCAGGGAGCAGGAGGGAATCATCTGATAAAAGGTACACTGATAAACCGGGTGCAAGTGGTGTAGATCAGTGCTATCATTGCAAGAAGACCGGACATTATCAGTATGAATGTCCGGAGCTCAGTGCTCGAGAAAGAGAAGATCGGAGAGCCAAAAGAGATCTCAGGGCATCAGATCGGAGAGTGATGGCCCAGGACGCTGATCCCCTGAACTCTTCTCCGATGAGGAGTATGATGATCTCTGCCTGATGGCAGATGATGAGGTATGCTCTTCTGCCTCTTCTCCTGGTCACGCACCTGAGCTTAGCTTAGATTCAGCAAGAGATCTCGACCTTCAGCTCACCTTAGAGCAATTGATGGTTGATTTTTCGAGGCTGCAAGAGACTCATATTCACACAGTGGATGTGAATGCACAACTGAGCGGGGAAAATGATCGTCTCACTGAGTCTTTCAGAATGAGGGATACTGAGGAAGCAATGAGGTTAGTAAACCTCCAGGAAGAGTTGCTTCATGCCCGGAATAGGCATGATTAAACTCCAATGGCGGTTGAAAGATTAAATGCTGTAATCAGCTCACTGATTGAGACTCATGATACTGATCTGTACTTGCTCAAGAACAGCAGAAGATTGAGCGGATAGCTCTCAGGGTGATGTTCGAGGTTGAGTGGCAAGCTCGCCTTAGTGCTGAGCAAACTGCTTGGGACCTTGAACAAATTTCAAGAGAGGCTGCTCATCAGAAGCAAGCGCTTCAGTACACCACTGAGATTGAGGCCCTGAAAAAGGTAAATGTGCGCCTTGAGGGAAAGCTGGAGAAGTTACACAAATCTTCCCTAGTGGTTGATGAGTTAACAATGATCTCTCAGCATACCGATGGTGTTAAAGCAAGGTTGGGCTATGATGGCTCAAAAGACCCTAAGGGCAAGAAGAAGAGAGGTACTTCATGGAGCAACTCTCAAAAAGTGTTTGTCCCTGCCCAAACTAGTGACAAGAGCCCAAGTGTTGCTCACCAGGACAAGGGCAAAGGGAAGGAGAAAGTGCCCGCTGAACCTGTCAGGCAAAGGCCTGAGGAACAAAGGTTAAAACCAAAGGGAAAGGCCAAAGTTCCTCACCAAGAGCCAAGGAAGAAAGACCAAGGGAACCCAAGGCTCAGCCTAGGAACCCTCAGGCTGGAAAGAATTCTGCCCCAAGCACTTCTCAAGCTCAGCCTAAGAATGCTCAAGGTGGGAAAACTTCAGGTTAGAGGAGGCCTCAGGCGAAGCCAAGGGATACTGAGGTCTAGAAGCCTCAAACAGGGCACACGGCCCATCAGGATCGTCCTAATCCTCAAGGGAGAAGGACTAACCAGGTGGCTCCTGAAGGGCGACGGAGACCTGACTCCGATAATGTTCAGGCCAGACCTCAAGTGCCTAGAGGTCAGGCTCGAGCAGCTCCTTCCTAGGACAGACCTCAGCCCAATGCACCAGGGCCAAGAAGGAACAGGAGGCCCGCCCCCTAGAACAAATCCTGACACTGAGGGGGTTACCAAGAGGGTGACAAGACTGAGCCTGAAGCAGAATCCGGAGTTCAAGGTCAAATTCGTGAATGCTCCCAAGGGATGGGATGATGATGACGATCAGGATGGACCTCAGGACAACCCTCAGCTAGCCCCAGCCTCAGAGAATGTTGAGTCTTAGACGGAGACACAGACTCAACCTGAGGTAAGGACTGTCGGTGATGATGCTTCTGCACCTGAGACAGTTACTGAGTCCAACTCTGTAGGGGGAAACAATGTCCCTGACATTGGCCAACCCTCAGGAAATGACTCAGTGTCCCCTGTTCTTGTTCGTTCTTCTTCTTTGCCTGTTATTGTCGAGACTAATGTTTCAGGATCAAGAGAGGGAACGTCAGCAGCTCCCAGTGCTCTGGTCAGCAGGAGGCATTGACTAGATGATCACTCATTGGCAGATATCATTGGTGATATCAATGAGGGGGTCAGGACAAGGTTGTTCCATGGTGAGAGCACTATGTTTTGTTGTTTCCTGTCTGATCAGGAACATAAGAACATAGAAGAAGCTCTCGCTGACCCCAACTGGATCTTAGCCATGCAGGATGAGCTCAATCAGTTTGAGCGGAATCAGGTTTGGGTGTTAGTTGAGAGACATAGGCATCAACACGTTATTGGCACCAAGTGGGTCTTCAAGAACAAGAGGGATGAGAAGAATGTTGTTGTCAGGAACAAGGCCAGACTTGTGGCTAAGGGTTACTCTCAAGCCGAAGGGATCGACTATGATGAGACCTTTGCTCCGGTCGCAAGGTTAGAGGCAATCAGGCTGTTCTTGGCTTATACAACATTTAAGAAGTTCAAAGTGTATCAAATGGACGTGAAGAGTACCTTCCTGAATGGAGTGTTGAACGAGAAGGTTTATGTTGAGTAACATCCTGGGTTCGAAGTTGGTGATAAGGTGTATCACCTGAAGAAAGCTCTTTATGGCCTGAAGCAAGATCCTAGAGCTTGGTATGATACACTATCCCAGTTCCTGATAGACCACTGATTCGTGAAAGTAACAGTGGACAGGAACCTCTTCAGGATATCCGAAGGGGAAGACATTCCCTTAGTCCAAATTTATGTGGATGACATAATTTTTGGTTCACCTAACTTGAAGCTTTTGTGAGAAATTCTCCAAGCTGATGACATGGAAGTTTGAGATGTCAATGATGGGAGAGATGAACTTCTTTCTAGGTCTTCAATTCAGGCAAACTGACTCCGGAATCTTCATAAATCAATCCAAGTATGCAAGGGATTTGATTCAGAAGTTTGGAGTTCAGACCAAGAAAGTCTCACATATTTCCATGAACACAAATGAGAAGCTAGATCCCGACAAGGAGGGGACCTCAATGAATCAGACTAAATATAGGTCACTGATTGGATCTTTGTTGTACCTGACTGCAAGTTGTCCTGACATCACCTATGCAGTTGGAGTTTGATCAAGGTATCAGTCTGATCCGAAGAAGAGTTATCTAGAGAGTGCCAAAAAGATACTAAAATACCTGAAAGGTACAGTCAATTTAGGACTTTGATTTCCTCTGACGACAACCTAGAACTGACAGGGTATTCTGATGCTGATTATGGAAGCTGTAGGATTGATAGTAAATCAACTACAGGCACATGTCAATTTCTAGGGAGCAAACTGATCTCTTGGTTTTCCAAGAAATAAACAAGTGTTGCAACGTCTACTACTGAGGCTGAGTATATGGCGGCAGGCAGTTGTTGGTACCAAATCCTTTGGTTGAAGCAACAACTGAGAGACTACCAAGTTGAGGCCACTGAAGTCCCAATTTATTGTGACAACAATAGTGCCATTGCCATATCCCAAAACCCAGTCTTACACATAAGGTATAAGCATGTAGACATCAGACATCACTTTATAAGAGATCATGTTGAGAAGAAGGATATAAGGATGGAGAGGATCCATGCTGACAAGCAGAGAGCTGACATCCTGACTAAGGCTTTGCATGAAACCAGGTTTGTTGAGTTGTCATTAGAGTTAGGACTTCTTGACCCAGGAGTAGAAGATTCAGTATGAATCTCAGTTCAGGATTGAACAAGGTGGTCAGGAGGGATGACTAACTCAAGATCAGGTTGCAGAAAGATGGATGCCTTTTAGGGGGAATAGACATCAGATTTAGGATCTTCAGGATCAGGATGGATATAGGTTCAGGACACAGATTTCAGGGCCTGTCACCCTGATCGGTCTCACGAAGTATCAGTCAGGTTTCTATACGTGACTGACTGGTATGAATCCTGAAACTCTTTTCTTTTCTGTCTTGCATGTGCATTTCTGATTTTGTCTGACACCACATCAATCAAGGGTTTTTAACTCAAATCCTCAGCCGTTTATTTAATTTTCAGTTTTTATTAAATGCAAAATCCGAATTTATTTCAAACATTCTTCTGACATGCATTTATTGTAAATTTGGCGGGAACAGGTTTCGATAAAGGCTTAATCATGACTTTTGAAAAACCAACCTTGGTAAATTCTTTATTCCGGATATACCCTTCAATCTAATCCATTGAATTTTAAAAGACTTTCAATCAAGCCTGTTCATTAAAACTGAGTTTTGGGTATAAAATGAAGATTTGTCCACTTTACACAATTTACGCACTCATATTTTCGTAACCCATATATTCTGCAAATTACCTCTCCTCTCTGCATTCATGGATTCTTCCACTGCCCAAGCTATTGAAGACACCAAGAGATTCCATGCTGCTATTTCTGAGGTGGAATTGAAGGTTTCCAATGAGTGGTTGGTGGATTTCTCTCACGGATCCACCATCCCAGAACTACGCCAAATCCATGGAGTAATCAACGATGTTGGGCTTCTAGACTTTGTCAACAAGAAGCCCACGAAGACTTGCCCCCATCAAATCATCGCATTCTATGCGAATTTGGACTTGAAGAATAATGGAGAGTGGGAATCAGTAATTCCACTCAGGAGAACAGTGGAGAAGAACGGGAAAAAGATGGTCCAACATTTCACTGAGAGGGTGAATGTCAGGGACCTAATCAGGAAGACATACAACTTACCTCACTCCACTGAAGAGACTCAACTTAGTGATCTCACAGCGTACAAGGCCGGATAAGAGCATAAATGTATGAATGAATTTTTTATCGTTCCTCAGGAGATCTTCAGCACCATGAACAAGAAGCTCCTGAAGTCCGCATACAAGTTGTTGTTCGAAGTCGTTGTCCAGAGCATAATGGGCTTCGTTGGAGGAATGGAGCAAATCAGTCAGCCAAAGGTAAGAGGTTTGGCTGCAGTGGTGGACAATGCTCAAATCGTCTGGGAGGAGTACTTCCTTCAGAAACTTGTTCAGGAGTACAAGAAGGAGAGGATGGTGGGTGACAAGATTGTGTTTGACAAGAATCCCCACTTTGGATTGAGGCTCTCAGTAATGCTTCAGAACCTTTCGTTTGGAGATATCAATCAGGCTGGGCTGATCAATTTCAAGGACAAACACATTCTCTTCAGAAATGCTGCTGAGATACTGAAGAGGATGAATGACACTGAGATCAAGAAAGTCTCGAGAAGCAAGGGTGGCAAGGGTAAAAGCACTGTCTCGAAGGCTCAGGAGGAGCCGGCTAAGTCTGGGCCAAAGAAGGTGAAGGTGAAGGGCATCACTATCTTAGAGCCCCAGGAGAAGAAGACAATGCTCCATGACTCTGATACTGAGTCTGACCAGGCTGATCAGGGGTCAGTCTCCGTTGCCACCCCAGTTGTGCCAATTTCTTCAGTGGCACCTGCAGAAATTCCCTCATCAGAGACTGCAGCAGGATCTGCCACTGAGAAGAGGCCTCAGCAGGAGGTGACTCAGATCAAGGGGGAACAAGCTGATGAGGAGGTCCGGGTAGCAGTAAACCCTGACGGGGTCGTGATGGAGGTAGTCCATCAAATCGATGAGACTGTGGCTCAGGCGGAGCCTAGTGTGGCTGCTCAGGAGGAGCAAGGAGGTAAGGAGGAAGATGTCCAGGAGGGACACAGAAGCTCTGATGCTGGTGTAGAAGAGCATCAGGGAGGCGAGGGGATGGAGGCTCAGGAGGGCTCCATGACGAGGATGTGGAGGACAATCAGGGCAGGAAATGGGCCGTTTCCATCGATGAGGAGCCTGAGTCTGATCATCAAGAGAAAACCCAGGAAGAGGTTCCAATACCACTCAAACTGGCTCCATTCGAGATGGATGCCCGCTCCCAAGCCATCAGGTTTGTCACTCAGTATCTTCCCGATTTGGAGGAATCATATGGTGAAGAGGCAATCAAGCTCAAGATATTGGTGATGATGAGAAGAGCATCGATCCCTGAGGTGGCTTCGTTGGTTGAAGCTAAGGGAGTGGAATGGCTCAGGGATCAGGAGCAACTTCTCTGTGATAGGTTCAGGATCCGCTCCTATGCCCAGGTGTTGACAAAGGAAGATTTTGTCAGGGTTGTCCGGGCCAACAATCCTCAGCCCAACCCTTCTACTGAACTGGCAGTGGTTACAGTGGTTGGGTAAGGTGCGACCTCAGGTGGAGGTGCACCGGCCGATGACGCACTCCCAGGGACCGGGACTGCTGAGGCTCACGCAGAGGTCCCAATGTCAGTTTCCACCAAGCAGAAGTCCGCCAGAAAGAAGAAGGCCTGAACCGTGTCAGTGGGAGTGTCGCTGATGGGGAGGACTATTCTGGCGAAGCTCGATCATCAGCGTGAGAAAATCAAATATCTCACTGCTCAGTTGGCCAGTGCTAGGAAAGAATCAGGCAAAAGATTCCTGAGCATTGAGAAACAACTACCGACCGGAGTCACTACTGACCAAGTACAATCGATGATAGCCTCCATGATAAGATAAAGGCACTTATTTATAAGGCACTGAAGGGGCAGGAGGCCCAGGTCAGGACAGTGGCTCAGGAGGACGCCAAAACCAGATGGAGGCAGGGTCAGAAAGCTTCTGAAGAAGCATGGAACAAGGCTCTGAACACGATGCTTACTGAAAGCACAGCAAGGAAGGAAGAACTTGCTGCCATACGGAAGGAGTTTGATAATCATCTGTCTGACTTCAAGGTGGTGGCTGACCAGTAAGCATCTCAGGGGATCCTGATTCAGGATATTCAAAAGAAAGTTGACAAGGACGAGGACTCCCCTGATGCTGCCAAAAAGGGAGAAGGGAAGAAAGCTTCGAAAAATCCTAAGTCAAAGGTTCAGAAACGGAAAGCGGATGTCTCCGTTGAAGACCTGATGGAGCAATGTGAGGAGCAAAGATACCCTGGTGATCCCATTGTCGAGGGAAGGAAGAAAACGAAGCAACTGACTCTGGACACTGCTATGCAGGTCAGGAGTTAGGCTACTGAACTCCAAAAGCTGAAGGGACAGATGGCTGCGCTGAAGGAGAAGACTGATCCTAAGAAGCCTGCCCCTGAAGCCGGGAAGAAGAAATCAGTTGTTGCGTCCAAGAAAAATGTAGTTGAATCTCAGGCAGTCGGTCCCCTGGTGTACGAGTATGTAGACAACTTCGTACCTCCTGAAATGAATGAAGCATGAATTCCAGTCAAGAAGGACTTTATGGAGAAGTACTATATCTACGGGGACTGGATGAGAACTTCTGAAGGCAAGGACAAGAACAATATCATCTTTGCTGAATGGATGGCCTTGCATCACACTGAGCTCTGGGGAGAAATTGACTCACGCTGATACAGCTGGAGTTCAGATCAAGGCCCCTGAGAACATCACCTATCATCCTCCAACCCTCGGCATCAACAACCATCTGAACATGGACCTGATCAGAGGCGAGATTGCAAAGGTTGCAAAGAGAACCTGCTCCCTGAGTGATTCTGATCAGTACCATGCTGTCAAGCTGAGAGTACTGAGAAAGTACGGGACCTCGTTGGCCAGATGGGATGATGAAGATTGAAGATTAGTTTTTCAGGAATAGTGTTTCAGGAAAGTTTTGTAATAGTTTCAGGATACCATGTACTTTTTTTATCTATCAATAAAACTATTTATATTCCTGAGACAACATCTCGTTGACTCCTGATTCACATTTGTGCTCTTTATCAAGAACTGTACTAACCCTTTCCTGTTTCCATCTTATAGAACTATGGGCCTGATATAGGTTATTGACCTAAATACTGAGGTTTCAGATAGTAGGATTTTTTTTCTAAGGGTTTTGGCCTCATCAAAAAGAGGAAAATTTTTGGGACAATCTTAAGTGTTTTGATTAGATCCCAAAACCCCTTGATTAATTTGCCTAAGTATAGTTCATCAGGATGTTAGTTTCAGGATAGTTAGGTTAGAATAGAATTTTCTATTCACAGGTATTCAGTTCAAGGGAAACGTGCTGAAGAGCGAAGACTGATAGTGGCGTCCCAAAAGTCTGAAGTCTGAAGCATCTCCAACCCTGAAGGTATTGATCGTCCTGAAGATGATCAACATGAATCTGCAACCTGAAAAACCTAGAAAGAGTCCTGAAGCAGCGTAGAAGCCATCCTGAAGAAGACTACTGATCCTGACTAAACTGATTACACTAAGCATATTCAGGGAAGTCTCTATTAGTGAGGGCACATTGTAACATTGATCAGGCTGAACGTCTTACTGATGTTCATAAGTCCTGACTTGGGCCTAGTATCAGTTAACCTGAAACTTGTAAGTCCTGAGACTCAAAGGTTACACGTGCAAATGGAAGTCTGAGAAGCAAAAGGAATGTCAGTGTCTCCAACATAAGACAAACATTTATTCTGAGCAAAGACAAGAGACTCAGAGTTATAAATGTACGAGGATCAATAAAGTCAAAGCCGACAAGACTAGCCGTAGGACAAACGACCAGTGAGGAGGCGACACGTATGTATGGAGACTGAGCGCATTTAATGATTCCCAGCGGTGCAGGCGGCGGATCAGAATCTTTGCCATACTAGGTATGTGTTTTATCAGACAAGGACAACTAGTACCTGCACCTACATAAAATAGGAGGGTTTTAAATGGATCTCTTCCAACGGATCTATTTCAAACCCCCCTATAAATACAGAAGGCTTTGCTCCCATTCAAGGCTAACGGGAAATTTCCAAGAGATTTATTCTCAAGATTCCAAGCACTCAAAGTTCATTTGAAGCAACACTCTGAAGTTTTAAATTTCCCTAGTGTTTTAGTAGGAATCTATTCTGTATTTTTGCTTAGAGTATTGTTCTCATCCTTAGAACAGATTTGTTTAGAGGGATCAATACACAATAGTTGGAAATGAGAATACCAAACCCCTCAGCTTGTGAGTTTGTTGGTAGGAAGGACTGGGACTTGTAAAACGCCCAGTGGTCAGTTCCTAAGAGAGGAAGTTGGCTACTCGTGTCCCTTGGCACGTAAAAATCAAGTACCTATACTCAGTGGTAGAGCGTAGTTTCCTGTTAAATCAGGTCGTGGACGTAGGAGTTGGTTATCTCCGAACCACGTTAAAAAGTTCCCTATGTGCTGATTTACTTATTTGCTCAGGATCATAATTGTCATTCATATTAAACTGAGCATCCTTGCATTGTTTTCGAGACATCGGGACTGATTCGTCATCCTGATCCTTAAAACTGTGCACCAGCCTTAATCACGTTTTCCCTAAGCAAACTGATAAGTTTTTAGAACTAAAACGAGTAGAAACTTAAGGGCTCACATTCCGCACTAAACTGAGCTTACTGAGATAGCTATCCAACTGACTTGCATCCGAGCTGTCAGTAAGTGGGTTATCTCTACTGAGCTTCTGAGAGCATAACTCTGACTTAGCCTTTGTGTTTGTTGCTGATCCGTCCCTGCTACCCCTGAGGACCATCAGTTTAACTGAACACTTCAGGTCTTCCTGACTAAGTCTGAAAGAGCATTTTCCTGAACTTTCGGGAAAATCTGACATTAGTGTATCCCCATACACTGATTATACTCGTTTCGGGACCAACAATGTCTTACTGCCCAATTTCCACTGTCCATAGCTACCCCTGTAGCCAGGAAATTGCAGCAGCCCTACCACAGTGCCTCACCATCGCAATCTGGAAGCTGAATTTTTTTGAATGCCACTCGACCGACGGTTTAAGTGAATTATTTTTTGGATTCCGTTCGACTAGGTTAAGCGAGATAGACCAGGTCAAGTGGGTCATTTAAGTTATTTTTCTTCTTACGTTTAACTCTTACTTTTATGGGTTTAATCACATTTTTAATCAAGAGTTAATGGAATAGAAAGTCGGGGCTTGAAGAATGGGAGAGGCAAGTGTTTCTTGAGTTGGGAAAAAGGGAAGTCAGCGTGGAAATTAAGGAGCAGGTAGTATGGAGAGTAGGAAAGGTAGTGGGCATATAAAAAGAGTAGTTCTCTTTGGAGGAATATATAGTAGCAATAGGTAGTTGTTTTCATACTAAGAGTAAGAAATAGAGTAGGAGATAAATGGAGGACAAAATACAAGTTATTGGTTTTCTGTTTTTCTTTATTTTCTGAAATAGGTAAGAGACTTTTTTGTTTTGCTATTTTGATTCCAGTTGAGAGGATTCACTTGACTGGATTGTAGCTTTCATTTACTGGATTCATCGCAACATTTAATTTGAACAATGATATTATTTTAATTTGAGCAATTTGAATTTTATCATTGTCTTCTTATGGATTCTGCAAGTTTAATTCTATTTGTTCATATTTTTCAATATTTACGTTTGGAATAATCATGTTTTAGATTATTCAATTTCTGATCATGTGAATTTAGAATGAACTCCTGTTAGGATTTAGCCAATTCTGAGTTCAATTGAAAATTCATTTCATATTGTGTATTGATTGAGAGATTACAATTTATGAGTTTTGGTTTTATTGATTAAAATACATGCATGCCTATGACCAACACGTGCTTGGATTTAATTGATACAATTATATGATTCCTAGATTGTGAATCTTATGAATTTGGTTAATGTTTGGACCATAATGTCAATTAACTAAGGATGACTGCATGAAACACCATAGTAATTATCGGTGAAACCAGAATAGGTTAATTTAAGTATCCTAGTAGGAACAAACTAAAATATTCAATACCTTAGGAGATTAATTTGTCTTGAAGACAAGAATGAAGGCTCTAGATGAACTTATCCCGACTAGTCAATGATAGATGACAATGCATTTGTATTTGTCAATGAGTTAATTGCTTAATTATGTGGTGGCTCTTGATATTTAAAATTAAATCAACTTAGGTTGTAAATTGGTCTAGATTAATAGGGGAAATTTTAAAAGATCATAATTTGAGTACTCTTTTCACTTGCGCTTCCACCTCGAAAGTGTTACCGATTCTTATTTTCTTATTGCATGTGTTTATATTCATAGGATTTAGAACAAAACCTCTTTGCAATTTAATATATTAGTTTAGTCCATTTTTCATATTAATTAGAACAATCAAAAGTTCCAATATTTACCTTCCGTGGTTCGATCATACTTGGTCTCTTGCACGTGCTACACGATCCCTTCCTCTTGAAGGTTTAGATTTTATTTATTTTCAAAATATAGTTCAACATTTATGAGATGAAAAATTAGACCTCAGTGGTTGTTTATTTCTAAACTGTTGAGTCAACAATGATTGTTTGAAATCAATTACAATAAAGAAAATTGAAGAACACCAAGATTTACGTGGTTCGATTAGAAATGATCTACGTCCACGGATGAGGGCACCTCTCTCACTAATCAATGGAAGATGATACAGATTACAAGTGATATCACTAAGTATATTATCGTCCTATCTCTCTCTATACATATGTGCGTATATATATAGGAGTATGGAATCCCTATTTAATGCTAGTGATCGTAACCACCTAATAAGAAAACTGCTACAGTTGCAACCGAAAATGAGTAACTGTCAGAGCCCAACGATCTTCAGTTTTGATTCTGTTAAACTGATCGTCCGTTGTCCAATTTGGAAGTTTAAACCTCATCTTAACTGATCCTGAGTTAATTCCTGACTTTGGAGTCAGTATGCTCCTTTCTTGTCTTGTCTTGTCTTGTCTGCTGATGTGATATGTCCTTAGCTGAGTCTGAGTACTCAGCTGATATCATCAGTAGACCTTCATCCTGATATCATCAGTAGACCTTTTGTCATGATCTGACCAGCTAACCTGACCATACCATCCTGACTGACCATCATCTTGGTCTCCTCAGCTGACCACCATCAGCTGACCTCCTCAACTGACCACCATCAGCTGACTCCGCTGATATCCCAGATGACTTTCAGTAGATTTCTCAAACAATCTCAGCTGACCTTATCAGATCACTAACCATCAGCAGACCTATCAGTTGACTTCCTCGGCTGATAGTATAATGTTCAGTTAATCAGCAGTACTTGCTCATTTGATCTTAATTTCACTTTCATTGCACCCATAACAATTCTCCACCTCAAAGTAAGTGAGATGCCTCTACCTAACCTTCACATCACAGTAGTATTAAGGCACATCCCATGACTGTACCTTAACCAGCTCCAAACAGTAGTTGAATTTAGAACTTGGTATGACTTTAGTCAGCATATCAGCAGGATTGTCATCAGTAGAAACTTTCTGTATTGTGATCACCTTCTTTTCCACCACATCCCTCACAAAGTGAAGCCTCACATCAATATGTTTAGATCTTTCATGAAAGACCTGATGCTTGACTAAGTGAATGACACTCTAATTATCACATTGCACAGTACCTTTATCTTGACTGATCCCAAATTCCCTGATAATGCCCTTCAACCACATAGCCTCCTTTACTGCTTCTGTCACTGCGATGTACTCAGCTTCAGTGGTTGACAATGTAACCACTGACTGTAATGCATCCCTCCAACTGATGGAAGTGCCATATAGTGTAAACACATATCCAGTCAGAGATTTTCTTGTATCTATGCTTCCAGCATAGTCAGAATCTACAAAACCTTGTAGAGGTTGCTTGTCCTCCCAAATAATAATCCCAGATGTGCTGAACCTTCCAGATATCTCATTATCCACTTGAAAGCTTCCCAATGTGCCTTTCCAGGATTAGCCATAAACCTGCTGACCAAGCTCACTACATGAGTAATATCAGGTCTGCTGCAAACCATGGCATACATTATGCTTCCAACTCCATTTGAATAAGGTATCTTGTTCATCTGAGACTTATCTTGTTCACTCTTAGGATATTGATCAGCTGACAATTTGAAATGTTGTCCAAGAGGGGTAGAGACTGATCTTGACTCATGCATATTGAATCTTCTCAAGATTTTCAGTATGTAATCCTGCTGAGTCAAGAACATCCTTCCAGCTGACTTGTTCGTGATAATATCCATACCCAGAATTCTCTTTGCACTTCCAAGGTCTTTCATGTCAAAAGTTGAACTGAGATTATCCTTCAGTTTCTGAATTCTTCCAAGACTTTTGCTAGCAATTAACATATCATCCACATAGAGTAATAGATATGTCAGTACCTCAGAGCCTTGCTTTTCCAAATACACACAGCTGTCATACTTGCATCTGATGAAACCTATAGACACCATGAAGCTATCAAACCTTTTATACCACTGCCTTGGGCTTTGCTTAAGTCCATACAAAGACTTCTTCAGCAAACATACCTTTCCTTTATTTCCTGATAGTATGAACCCTTCAGGCTGTTGCATATATATGGTTTCTTCAAACTCTCCATGCAGGAATGCAGTTTTGACATCCAGCTATTGTAACTCCTGTCCATCCTAATTCACCTTAGACAATAAGATCCTTATTGAGCAGTGCTTCACAACTGGTGAGAACACTTCATTGAAGTCTATTCCTTCCCTCTGAGTAAATCCTCTTGCAACTAACCTTGCCTTATATCAGATCAGCTCCTGTCCATCTGACCCAATTTCAGACTTTTTCTTGAATATCCATCTTGAGCTGACAACCTTCTGCCCTTTTGTTCTATTCACAAGAAACCATGTGTGGTTCTTTTCAAGTGAATTTAACTCCTCTTTCATAGCTGAAATCCACTGATCTTTATCCTTCCTTGTCACTGCATCAGCATAAGTTTCAGGTTCTTGATACTCTACTTCTTCTGCTACTGATAAGGCATATGAGATCATAACAGCCTGCCCAAACCTGATTGGTGGAATAATGCTTCTCCTATGTCTATCTCTAGCCAGACTGTAGTTTCTCAAATCTTGACCCTCCTCATCTGAATATTCAGTTTGATCTTCAGAATCACTGTCTGCTGATGCACTCAGCTGATCTTCTTGTGGATTCCTGATATCAGAGTTGTCTTAAGCCTGATCTTCATTCTGAATCCTGGTTGTATGCTCCACCTGAATTGGTGTATGTCTGATTATGGGGTTGTCCTCAGCATCCTGAGAACTTTCAGATGTACCATATCCCATGACTTTCTCATTGAAAGTCACATATCTGCTGATAATGCACTTCTTGTGTCCTGCTTCAGGACACCACAACCTATAACCCTTGACACCTTGTGGATATCCCAGGAAGATGCACCTCAGAGCCCTTGGTTCCAGCTTATCTTGCCTTATGTGAGCAAAGGCTAAGCAACCAAACACCTTCAGATTATTGTAATCTGATAACCTACCATACCAAAGCTCATCTGGGGTTTTGAAGTCAATAGCAGATGAGGGTGTCTTGTTTATCAAAAAACAAGCAGTATTAACTACCTCTCCCCACAATACTTTAGGTAATTTAGCATCTGATAGCATGCATCTGACCTTCTCCAAAATAGTCCTGTTCATCCTCTCAGCAAGCCCATTTTGTTGAGGGTTTGCTGGAACAGTCTTGTGTCTTGTTATGCTCTTTCCTTGCAGAAATTTTCAAATTCTTCTGACACATACTCAAGTCCATTGTCAGTCCTGAGATGTTTTAAGGATCTGCCTCTTTTGTTCTCTTGTTCAAGGAGCCATTCCCTGAACTTTCCAAAAGCTTCACTCTTCTGCTTAAGGATGATCACCCACACCTTTCTGCTGAAATCATCAATGATGGTCATGAAGTACTTTCCACCTCCATGAGTCTCAGTTCTTGATGGCCCCCAGATGTCAGAGTGTACATAGTCCAAAGAAGCATCAGTATGATGTTTCCCCTTTGCATATGAGTGTTTCTTGGATTTACCCAACACACAGTGATCACTGAAATCCAATTTGATTGTTCTTGAATCCCCAAATGCCTTCTGCTTGGAGAGTTCATTCAGTCCTCTTTTACCAATGTGCCCTAACCTCTTGTGCCACAAGATAGCATCAGAACTGCCCATAACTGCATTCACTGATCCGGCAGCTGAGTTACCCATCAGAATGTACAAGCCATTTACCTTCTTGCCCTTCATCACAATGTTGTTATCCTTGGTTATCAATATGAATCCATTCCTTGTATTGAATTCATATCCCAAAACATTAAGTGATCCAAGAGAAATAAGATTTCTCTTCAGCTCAGGTACAAACCTGGCATCTTGTAGTATCCTCTCAGTACCATCATGCAGCCTCAACTTTATTGAGCCAGAGCCTCTAACCTTGCACATCTGATCATTCCCCAAGAGAACTGATCCACCATCAAATTTCTTAAGATCCCTGAATAAATTTTCATTGGGACACATATGAAATGAGCACCCAGAATCCAACACCCAATCTTCACTCAGCTTGACATCAGTAACAGCCAAGTCCTCAGCACTATCATATCCTTCCTGAGCAGCAATTGTGACTTCTGCCTTCTGATCCTCTTCTTGCTTCCTGGATTTGTCAGGACAATTCTTCTTGAGATGTCCCACCTTCTGACATGAGAAATATTTTCTCCTTTCCACAAATTTTCCAGATTCAGGACCTTTACCATTCTTCTTCTTCTTTCCCTGAAATGATTTCTTCCCTTTCTTGAACTTGATATTCAGCCCTTCACATTGATTTGTGTTCTTCCTTTCAGATTGCATTTGAAGCGCCTTAGTTTTCAATGCATTCTGAATATCATCAGGGGACACATTCTCTTGCCTTCCAAATAACAGAGCATCCTTGAAATTCTCCAAGGATTTTGGTAGAGAGTTCAGTAACATTAGGACTTTATCCTCATCTTCAATCTTGACTTCAAGATTCTCCAAATCATCCACTGCTTTATTGAATTCTTCAAGGTGTTCAACAAGATACCTATCTTCAGTCATCTTGAATGAATGAAGCCTCTGCTTCATGAACAGTTTATTGGTAACCGATTTCATTTGATACACTTGTTCCAGCTTGTTCCACACATCAATGGCAGTCTTCTCCTTATACACCTCCCTCAGAGGTTTGTCTCCCAAGCACAAAATGATTGTGCTATGAGCCTTGTCCAGAATCTCCTGCTTCTTTGCAGGTTCTGATGCGGATGATGATGGCCACTGATTCGCTGGTTTCAGAGCATTTGATAATCCATGGTGTGTGAGGAGAGCTTTCATCTTCACCTTCCACAAACCAAAATCATTCGCCCCTATGAATTTCTCAAACTCCATCTTCGTAGAAGCCATAGCAGTTGATTTCACCAACAATCTTCTCTTCTTCCCACAGACGGCGCCAATTGTTGAGTCAACAATGATTGTTTGAAATCAATTAGAATAAAGAAAATTGAAGAACACCAAGATTTACGTGGTTCGATCAGAAATGATCTACGTCCACGGATGAGGGCACCTCTCTCACTAATCAATGGAAGATGATACAGATTACAAGTATTTTGATCTCACTAAGTATATGATCGTCCTATCTCTCTCTACACATATGTGCGTATATATATAGGAGTATGGAATCCCTAATTAATGCTAGTGATCGTAACCACCTAATAAGAAAACTGCTACAGTTGCAATCGAAAATGAGTAACTGTCAGAGCCCAACGATCTTCAGTTTTGATTCTGTTAAACTGATTGTCCGTTGTCCAATTTGGAAGTTTAAACCGCTTAGTAACTGATCCTGAGTTAATTCCTAACTTTGGAGTCAGCATGCTCCTTCCTTGTCTTGTCTTGTCTTGTCTTGTCTGCTGATGTTATATGTCCTCAGCTGAGTCTGAGTACTCAGCTGATATCATCAGTAGTCCTTTTATCCTGATCTGACCAGCTAACCTGACCATACCATCCTGACTGACCATCATCCTGATCTCCTCAGCTGACCACCATCAGCTGACCTCCTCAACTGACCACCATCAGCTGACCTCCTCAGCTGACTACCATCAGCTGACTCCGCTGATATCCCAGATGACTTTCAGTAGATTTCTCAAACAATCTCAACTGACCTTATCAGATGACTAACCATCAGCAGACCTATCAGCTGACTTCCTCAGCTGATAGTATAATGTTCAGTTAATCAGCAGTACTTGCTCATCTGATCTTAATTTCACTTTCTTAGCACCCATAACATAAACATATGTCCCTTAAATAGAACTGTGTAAACTTGGTTTATGTCGCTTTGATCTATTATGGATAGAGAGTCGTTTGGACTCAGTACTTTGCATTTTGGGTGTCACTATTGAGAACATGACAGTTGCTACGATTTAGCAAAGATGAATGTGTGCTTGATGCATTTTGCCTAATTAGTCCCCTCGTTAGGCTCTAAATGTTCATCATACTAAATTTTGCAAGTGAAATTTATTTACAATATGATGATAAAGTTGGGTTTTCCTTACTCCGATGATAAGATGTTAAATTAATTAAAGCTTTCAGTGGCTTGATTAATTAATGGATATGAGAATCTTAAATACAGAAAATAATTATCGGGAGTCATATGATTGTAATATGGGTTAATATGGATAGTGCAACATTAATGTTAATGAGTTGAATGACATTAGGCTCAATATTAAATTTCAAGGCCATTTGGAGGCTCAATCTTAATTCTCCTAAAAGCCCCTCAAGTAGTCCAATTAAATGTCCAACAATTAATAAGGTGATTAAAATAGAAGAAATTATTTATTGCTCAAATAATTATATTTTTTTGAAATTTTAAATAAATTAAGGTTATGAGAGATTTTATGAAATATCGATTGACAAAAATTTATATAGAAATTTATACCGTAGAAATTTCCAAAAATAAATTAAAAAAATTAATACACTCACGTGCGCCCCGTTTCCCACAAACGCACGCACACGTCCAGCCCAGTAATATTCCATTTTAATTCCCTTCCCCCTCCCCAACCCTTCACCCCCACCCCCCTCTCTCAACACACACATGCCTACGTCCAGGGCCCAAGCCCATTCAAATAATTTAAAATATTTTGATTTATTATTATTTTAATTATTGTAAATTTAAAAATAAATTAAATAATGTTATATAATAAATTTAAAAACTTGCTTTCAATTTATATTAGTATAGTAACACAAATTTATTCATATAGTAGTACACATTTATTCATATATTAACACAAACTTGAGAGCAAATATATGTTACTATTATATCAAATATGTGTTACTATCTTATAAAATATTGTTATTTTACATATATCCATTTGTTTTTATAGAATAAATAATTTTTCACATAATGCAAGAGCAAAATATGTGTTACTTTAAGAATAAATATTGATTATTCACAAATATTTATTTATTTTTATAGAAATAATTTTTTTAATATAATAACATATGTATTACATGAAACAATATACCTAGATTTAAAGGGATGATGAATAAATTAAGAAACACATATTTATTATCATAAAAATATATTTTGCTCATATAGTGACACACATTTGCCCTTATAGTAACACAAATTGGAAGATAAATGTGTGTTATTATCTTATAAATGTTGTTATTTTATATATATTCATTTATTTTTATAGAATAAATAATGTTTCACATAATGCAAGGGCAAAATGTGTGTTACTTTAAGAACAAATATTTCAACCAGGTGGGCTAGCTCACCTAGCCACCGGGCTCCTCACTTGAGCGAGTGACCCGGGTTCGATTGCCTCAGGGAACGAATTGGAGATGGGAGATATAAGGTTGGCTAGGAGTTTATTCTTGGAGTGTTTGGGGACTTGGTGTAACTAGCTACTAACAACTAACATTTACCGATAAAAAAAAACAAATATTAGTTATTCACAAATATTTATTTATTTTTATAGAATTAATTATTTTTTCATATAATAACATATATATTACACGAAACAATATACATAAATTTAAAGGGATGATGAATAAATTAAAAAAAATATATTTATTCTCATAAAAATATATTTTGCCAATATAGTAACACAATCTGGGGGGCAAATGTATGTTACTATTAGAACAAATGTGTGTTACTATCTTATAAAATATTTTTATTTTACATATATTCATTTGATTTTGTAGATAAATAATTTTTAACATAATGCAAAAGCAAAATGTGTGCTACAATATTCACAAATATTTATTTATTTTTATAGAAATGATTATTTTTTTCATATAATAACATATATATTACATGAAATAATATACCTAGATTTAAAGGGATGATTAATAAATTAAGAGATACATATTTATTCTAATAATAGTATTTTCATCCTTACAGTAACACATATTTGCCCATATAGTAACACAAATTGGAAGACAAATGTGTGTTACTATCAAAATAAATGTGTATTAATATAAGATCAAAATATATGTTACTATATGTATAAATATGTATTTGTAACATATTATTAAATAAATAATTTTAATTATCACAATATTTAAAAAATAAAAAATAAAAATAATTATAAAAAAAAAAAGTAATTGCCAACAGCTTTATAGCTGTTGGCATGGGTGGGGAGATTAATATGCATCGGTGGGGGAGGGGAGATTAATATGCATGGGTGGGGGAGGGGAGAATTAGTATGCATGTGAATTAGGTTGTTAGGCGGAGGGGAATTATTATGCATGTCAATTAGGTTGTTGGGAGTTAGCCTATTATGGGCGACGCGCACCACTTTTTTTTTATTTTTCTCTATTTGAAAATTTCTACGATAGAAATTTCTAC